>JAOVVB010000043.1:3618163-3629975 GCA_028570985.1 Heterobranchus longifilis
TTTTTTTTTTTTTTTTTTTTTTATAATTTTTTTTATTCCTTACATTCTATATTTGGGTCAAAGGTGTACAAGACTCACTTTGTTGGACTTACAAACGAATCCGACTTACAAACGTGCTTCCAGTTCATAAGTCGGGGACTTACTGTAACTTTTCATGTTTTGTTTTTTTGTTTTGTTTGTTTTTAATGAGCTCATACGACAGCTACCAACCAGTCAGAGTGAAAGCTAACACCAAACCCATTTTCTTTAAAGATTGAAACATATACACACACGGTTCTCAATTTTTATGTTACATGTGTAAAAAAATTATGTTAAAATGAAGAGAAAAAAATCTTGTATAAACATCAAACACCGACCAGGCTGATTCTGTGGACACACCCATCGTTGGCAGATGAATATTAATGAGTATGCAAACGTACCGGTCATGTGACAAGGTGTTCATGATCGTCGTTTTGAAAACGATTATAATGAGGTCTCAGGTCACATGATCTGTGTGCCATAGAAAGGAGGTTGGGCCTAATGAGCACACTAAAAGTACAGGCTGCACATAATTTTCAAAAATGAATTATTATTATTATTATTATAATTGTTTTTTTTTAAACAAATAAATGTGCCAAGACATTAACAATATCAATCGTTTTTTTTCCCCACCCCATCCACCCTGACAGCACAGGCAGTTTCTCTCTCTTGACTCGAGAATAGACGACCTTGAATTGATAAATAAAATGTATATATATATTTTACTTTCTTCTTATTTTATTATTATATATATATTTTTTGGAAGTTCTTCTTTTCTGTTCTCCGGCCCCAGAGGTGCACCACAGCTGTATTTAAAGCTGAGGTTTTATGGATAAAGCTGCATAACATATCCACCTGCATTAACGCTCATGTGTAAAAACCATTTCCTGTTGCTCATCCTCATGACCGTTTCCTCCTACTCAGACTGTGGATGCGAAGAAGTTAGAAAAAGCCGAGGCCAAGCTGAGAGCTAAGCACGAGCGGAGGAATGAAAAAGACGCACAGAAACCCACAAACCCACTGTAAGTGTCTTGCTTTATGTGTATGTGTGTGGATAATGTGTGTATGTGTATATATTACACACACAGCGTCAGCCAAAACCTATATATACACACTTCAGGAAAATGGAAGAAAAAGTATAATGTAGATTATATTAATATAACATTATCATATCTATCGATACATAACGTATAGCATATACGAATAATAGCATATATATCTAAAATATAATGTCTGTGTGTGTATATAATATATACACCTGTTAAAACACGCAGAGTTTTAATAGGGAGGGTGTTCAAACTATTTATATCCGCTCCACTTCACCATTACTCACAGTGTAAAGGAGACGATTGGGCATTAAAATCTACTTTATTCCCCACAAAAATGATTTAAATGATGCATTAAAAGCATCACAAGACGATGACTTGCACATCGCTTTAATCTAAATTGATGTTTTGGTCCATCGGGTCACGTATAAGACGTGCGCGGAGCTCATGAGGTGCTTTTTCCGATTTTAAGGGAAACTGCCCAGCACTAAACAGACCGGAGTGTGCTGCTAAATTAAGCTTGGATGAATTTGTCAGTTTAATAAATGATGATGGCCGAGCGTCATGTATTATTCATAACTAAGTGGTGAACGTCTTCCTCCCTCAGGGTCCTGGAGGAGGCGTCGGCCAGCCAGGCTAGCAGTAAGAAGGAGAGCCGCGTGGACATGTCGGGGAAGAACCGCAGCTACGACATCCGGATCGAGAACTTCGACGTGTCGTTCGGAGAGAGGCGAGTCACCGTATATATGTTGAGCTGCTCAGACACACGCTATATGTTTACTGTAACTTCACGAGGTTAATAAGTCGTGAACAGTTACAGGTAGCGCTCTCTCTTTCTTTCTCTCTCGCTCATAAACACAGCCAGGCATTTTCAATGAGAGAGCAGAAACTCCTCTGTCTGGGAGGTTTGTTTTTTTTTGTTTTTGGGAGACGTACAAATATGACGTTCCTGGAGATGTTCACTGAGGACATTCAGCAAGGACATTTCTGGCTGTTACAAGACGTTTTACCACTGAGGTTCCTGCCATAAATATAAACACAATCTCCCCCCCCTCTCTTTCTTCTGCTCAAAAACACAGTCATTTTTAATTAGGAAACATAAGCTTCTCTGTCCTGGGGACTTTTTTTTTTTTCTTTTTTTTTCAACAAGGATATAGAATATAAATAAATATTACAAAAAAATGTCACCACATCAACTACCTCTCTCTTTCTCTCTCCCTCCTTTTATTTATCGAGGGCATTCCTACAGTTGTTTCTGTCTGTTACGAAGCAGGAGTAACCTAGGGCAGTGGTGCGTGAGGTTGGGTTAGGCTGTGAGATACTGGGTTACTATTTAGAAGATCGGGGGTTCGAACCCCAGCACCATCAAGTTGCCACTGTTGAGCTGTCTTGAGCGAGGGGCTTAACCCTATCTGTTCCAATGGTGCCGTGTCCTGACTGACCCTGTGCTCTGACCCCAGCTTCATAACCGGGATATGCGAAAAAAAAATCATGTCACTCTGCTGTAAGGTATATGTGACAAATAACTGAATTTATTGTATTATAATCTATTTAAAACCCAGATTTGTTCCATAAATAAAAAAATGTAAAAAGTCACATCACTGACCAGTAAACGTTTTATTTTATAAATAAACAGCACTTATTTTTTCATGGTTGATTATGATTAATCTTATGTGGATTATGATTAATCTTATGTGGATTATGATTAATCTTATGTGGATTGTGATTAATTTTATATGGATTATGGTTAATCTTATGTAGATTGTGATTAATCTTATGTAGATTGTGATTAATCTTGTGTGGATTATGGTTAATCTTGTGTGGATATTGGTTAATCTCAGCGGGATTGTGATTAATTTTATATGGATTATGATTAATTTTACGTAGATTGTGATTAATCTTATGTAGGTTATGGTTAATTTTATGTTATGTATCTTATGTGGATTATGATTAATCTTATTTTACGTAGATTGTGATTAATCTTGTGTTATGTAGATTATGGTTAATCTTATGTGGATTGTGATGGGTTGCACGGCCCCATGTATGAGCTGTTTCAATAGAATCACATTAAAATTATCTTGTAACCCTCTGACCAATCAGAGTGGAGTACTCGTCCCTGCTGTTGTGTACTTAGTTTTATTTTGTACAGTAGTGATTACAGTAGTGTTAGTGTGTTAGTTGCGTTTGTTTTTGAAATCTGATTATGAAGGTTCAGGTTCAGTTTTGTTCGTGTTTTTTCACCTTCTTGTCATGCTTTTAGGTAGTATATCAACAGATAACCTACATACAAACCATTCACTTCTACACTAGATTAAGTGTTTGTAAATATTTGTAGAGCTGTCCGCAGGTGTGTTTATTGTGGTGTACGCGTTTCCTCAGGTCTCTGCTGCAGGGGGCTGAGCTGTGTTTGGCGAGCGGTCGCAGGTACGGCCTGGTCGGGAGGAACGGTCTGGGCAAGACCACGCTGCTGAAGATGCTGGCGAGCCGCAGTCTGCGCGTCCCGGCGCACATCTCCATCCTGCACGTGGAGCAGGAGGTGGACGGGGACGACACGGCCGCGCTGCAGAGCGTGCTGGAGAGCGACACGGTCCGAGAGGAACTGCTCACCGAGGAGCGCTCGCTCAACGCACACATAGCCAACGGAACGTGAGTAGCGCGTGTATCGCCGTGGTAAACCGAGGGACGAAGAAAGGAGAGAGAATTTCTTCTGATCCTGTGACTTTTCTCCCTGTAGAGCGGAGGGGACTGAAAGCTTGCGTCTGTCCGAGATCTACGCTAAACTGGAGGAAATCGAGGCAGACAAAGCACCAGCCAGGTGAACATTCAGGACGGATCGTTTCTCATTCCTGTCGTTTCGCTTCTGTGTATCTAAAAACCTCATTTTTTTTTTCTTCTTATTTTTTTTTTCCCTCAGGGCTTCAGTGATCCTCGCAGGTTTAGGGTTTTCCCCTAAAATGCAACAGCAACCAACCAAGTGAGTTCATCTACAATTCATCAATCAGATTATCATCACTTTAAAGCAGCCATCTGTAACATTTCCAGTCATGCAGCAACTGTAGAACTTTTAAGAGAACTTTAAAAGAAGCAGAATTTGCAATATTGTCACACACTAGACGTGCAAGTTTTTTTTTTTTTTTTTTTTTAAAGTTTTTTTCCTGGGTCAGAGGCTTTAAAGATGACAAATATTACTGTGTTAGTCCATGTTTTCTTTGTTTCTCACTGTTTTTTGGTAATGAGCGTGTGTTTTCTCTCCACAGAGAGTTTTCTGGTGGTTGGAGGATGAGATTAGCGTTAGCACGAGCTCTGTTTGCAAGGTATAAACATTTCATTTATGAGAAGAAGAAAAAGCTTCTTACGAGACAGAGTGCACGAGTTGACGTGAAAATTCACTGCACTGATTAGTTTCCTTATTCATTACTAACGTTATTACTCTAGATGTTTAATACTAGTAATAATAGTAATATTAATAACCATAGTAATACTATTGAATGTAATAATGTTTACACTTATTCATTATAGTATTTAAAATGTAAAATGCTGCAGAGGTTAATTATTACTTTGTGTCCTTCCTCTGTCCCCTGTCTTCAGGCCTGATCTTTTGTTACTTGATGGTGAGTAAATCTGATTTCTATGAACACACACCTGCAGTATAGAGTACAAACGAACTGCGTGCTCTAACACAACCGATTCGTTTTCCTCCTGCTCAGAGCCCACCAACATGTTGGACGTCCGAGCCATTCTGTGGTTAGAGAATTATTTACAGGTACGTGACTTCATACGGATAATAAATTAGATTAATGCTGTTTGGTTTCGTTACTGTTTATTCACTGGCTGCATCTAAGATTTTAAAATCATCTAGGATTTTAATTAATTATTACAAGTGGAGCTGTATGATTTAATTGATTTATGCAATTTAATCAATCTTTTGTTGGTTAATTTTTTTTTTTTAATTACTTTTATTTACACATGCGTATAAAAGTTAAACAATCAAAAAATGGCAATTGGTTTAAAAGTATATCACAGCTTTCACAGAATTTTTTTTTTGCTTGCACCAAATACTGCAAATGACTTGCAAAAAATGCTCTTGTTTCTTCTTCTTGTGTTTTTTTTTTTGTTTTTTTCTCCATAACGGTTGGTGCAATACCACCACCTACTGGACTGGAGTGTGGACCAGAAAATTCTCTGTGGGAGGGCGAAAAAAGGATTGACGTTTTGTACAAGACGTGACTTTTAAAAAAAAGACAGTTTAGTGTTTGATACTTTTGGTAGTTTTTAATAGTTTGAGAAAAAACTAAAGAAATTCACCTGCCCTAGACAGCCTTTAGTACTGATAAATCAAATTGAATCGAATCCACAGTCGCTGACCTTTAACGCAGTGCTCGGAGCTATTTGTGCTCTTTAGCACTGATTTATTTCACAAACGTAATATTTCATGTATATGTATAGAAAAATCTATTCAGTGACATATCGGCGTGATTCTTCAGCGTGTCAATTCATGTATCGCTGCACTGACTCCAAAGGTCGATCTATAGTTCGTTTGAGGTGATGAAATGTTGCAGTTCCTCTATGATCCTCAAGGTGGCGCGCTCTAAACACTAACAGGCAGCTCACCATGGTGTGTGGTAGGATTATATGCTTTAGAATTGCAATAAAATATGTAACATCGTTTTGGGATATTTATGAAATCGTGATACTAACAGAATCTCAATACGAATTGAATTAACACCTTTGTGTCGTAATTTAGTATTTTTGGTGATTCTCGTCTCTAGACTGCTCTGATGATTGTAGTATTTTTTTTGTGGTTTTTGTTTTAGTTTTTTTATTTTATTATTATTATTTCTTTGTCGCTTTTAGTAAGAGGACCCTGATTAAGCTTAATCAGATTTATTTATTTGAGGTTTGGATTCAATGAAAAAATGGAATGATAATTATAAGAACTCAAGGGGGATGAAACATAGGTTTATCAGGTCATGAATTTTAAGAATTGAAAAAAATGCACAATTGAGTAATCCAGTGTCTGTCTGTCTGTCTCTGTATGACCCCAGACGTGGCAGTCAACCATCCTCGTGGTGTCTCACGATCGGAACTTCCTAAACGCCGTAGCAACCGACATCATCCACCTGCACTCCCAGCATCTGGACAGTTACCGTGGCGATTACGAGAACTTCATCAAAACTAAAGAGGACCGACTGAAGAACCAACAACGGGAGTACGAGGCTCAGCTACAGTATAGAGAACACATACAGGTACACACACACACACATAGCTTTTAACATCAGTGTCACTTTTTTCAATTCAACTTTAACATATGTAAGTAATTCATATTAACATGAATCGACTTAATAGTGCGTATGAGTAGTTTACCTTCACACAGAGTCAGACTTTATCAAGTTATTCACCTGATACTTGACTAGTTATTTGTGTGGTGATTCACACTAACTCCAAAATGTATGTTTTTATATATATATATATATATATAAGATTTATAATAAAAGTGATCGGCCGATCAGACTCGTACATGACGGATTTTGTACTGAGCACAAAAGCTTCCGAGTGGTGCACATGAAACATTTTATTTATGCCGTTACATTATACAAAATCACGCGTGTTAAAACCCTCCGATCTGCCTTTTTCTCCAAACTCTGTGAGTAAATTAGTCTCCAATCCACTCATTACACATGCTTACACCAATCTCAAAACACCATGAGCACTGATTAGTCGAAAATTCCGCCGTTAGCAGCCACCCAAGCCGCGCGCTCGCTTTCGAGTTGTTTGAGGAGGTAAAACGTTGCCGTTCCTTTATAATCCTACAGGTGGCGCACTCTTTACACTATTTACAGATTTTCATCCCCGTAGGTAATGAATCATTTGCTACGTTTGTTTAGAAATAATAATGCTGCTCAGTTAAATGTTAAACTCATGTATTTGTGATTTGTATTGTTTAAATGTTGTTTAAGTGAGAGAACTAAAGTTTTATCTTTAAACGAACTGTTTGCTCACACACCATTGGAAGCAGCGTAACACACTCGGAGGGAAGGCTATCCGCCCCTTCGTTTTGTGTGAGCTCGCAGACGCCCATGAGAAAGCTCGGCCAATCGGCTCTCTCTAGGCTCGCAGCGGCAAGAGACCAGAGCATCACCCGGGATTTAAACTTATAATAATATAATAGGATAATAGGGCAATTTGAATCGAATCGGCATCGAGATACTGCATTATGATCCGTACCCGAGACGCCCTAACAGTGTTATTGTTCTGTCTGCACCAGGTGTTTATCGACAGGTTCAGGTACAACGCTAACAGAGCCGCGCAGGTGCAGAGCAAGCTGAAGCTTTTGGAGAAACTGTAAGTGAGCTTTCAACATGTTTCATCTTTATATTACACGTCCAGGTCATATTCCGCTTTAACGCCCTCGTGTTTGCTTGCTTTCCTTTGAACAGCCCCGAGCTTAAACCTATAGAGAAGGAATCTGACGTCAGTTTACGGTGAGTTCTGTACGGAGGATGTGTTGTTAAATTCTCCTGAATAGATTTTTTTTTTTTTTTTTTTTTACTGGAATGAGTGCCGTCCACGTGTAATGATGCAGTGTCTTTGTTTCGCAGGTTTCCGGATAACTTTGAGAAGCTCTCTCCTCCCATCCTGCAGTTAGACGAGGTGGAGTTTCACTACTCGGCCCAGCAGCGGCTGTTCACCGGCCTCTGCGTCTCCGCCGATCTCGAATCGCGGATCTGCATCGTACGTGACCTCGTATTTGAGCCAGAGCTGCTGGTTTATGGTTCATTAGAATTGGTTCAAATGTGTTGTGACTTTTTTTTTTTTGCAGGTAGGTGAAAATGGAGCGGGAAAGTCCACGTTATTGAAGCTGCTCATGGGCGAGCTGACACCTGTAAGCGGCACCAGACACGCCCACAGGTGAGGTATTGTTCTCTACCCAGGATTGTATGCGCAAGCAGCAGTGTCGAGGGATGTTCAAGTCAAACCGGGACTTTTTGATTTTGCAGAATAACAGTTATGAGTGAAAATCTCCCTTTATTTCTCTAAATAATCCCCTCCTGCACTTATCCTAGTGTTTCACTAGTGCTTGAACACCATCAAGGTAGAAAGTTTTCTTTGAAGTCTTCTGTAAATGTCAATCATGAGAGTTCATCACGAGTCCCGGTTTGACTTGAACATCCCTCATAGTTTAAAATATAAAGTCCGAACAGGTTTAAATGATAAAACCTTATACAAATAGACTAATTATAGCGGCTCTTAAATTACTGTTTTGGATGTTTGCTTATTTTTTCCCTCACAGAAACCTGAAGATTGGGTATTTCAGTCAGCACCATGTAGACCAGCTGGACCTCAACGTGTGTTCAGTGGAGCTGCTGCTCAGCAAGTTTCCCGGTACAGTACGACAACCGAAGCATTAATGACTCCTTCTAAACGGGCATTTAAGGAGCAACCTCACTCTGAATTACATACTGGTCTATTTTTACTTTGGTAATTGGTTTGCCGCATTACCCAGAATGCTGTCTGACAAATTGATGATGGTGTTTAGTCCTTCAGTCTGTCTAGTTCCCTCACCTCCTAATGTGTACACCCTGATCAAACAGACCACCACACAGTCATTGCATTCTTTGAATCCAGTGTACAGGTAGTCCCAGACTTATGAGTTCCTTTCCACAGGAGCACGTTCGTAAGTCCGATTTGTTCTTAAGTCAGACAACGTGAGTCTTTATACGCCTTTGACATGGATATACAATATAAATCATACCAATTCGCTTGACTAAATCTTTGTCCCCCTTTCCTCACACTGCCATCATATGGCCAAATAACGTAACCGCGCCTAAGGAAATGAATCTCTCAGTGAAATGTAACAGTGTTGTCTCTTCGCCTTTAAATCGCGAGGGGAATCCCAGATGCCCTTTTGACTCCAAGCTGTTTTCCACTGTATTGGACTGTGAACTTTGTTGAGGATTTTCCGAAATTATGATGATTCACCATCCGGACAACCATTTTCTATCATTGTGCTTCCGGACTGATTCATTGAAACCGGTGAGCTACTTGAACCATGATTGAACCGCAGTCTGGTGGTATCTGCGAAAAATTCATAACTCGTTGTTCGTAAGTAGGGGACTACCTGTATATTTTTCACTTGTGTTTCTCTTTAATATAACATTCATTGTTGCTGAAAGTGTAGTGAGTGAGAATTAGATGTAGACGACAACAGACATCACAGTACTATTTCAGGGTGGGGATTTCTCTTTATAAAAGATTTCCCTTCTGTCCAGGTCGAACCGAGGAGGAGTACAGGCGTCAGCTGGGGAGGTACGGGATCAGTGGCGAGTTGGCAACGCGACCCGTGGCCAGTCTTTCCGGGGGACAGAAGAGCCGTGTCGCTTTCGCTCAGATGACCATGCCTTGGTAATTCACATATTTGTCCAGCGAGTCGTGTTTTGAGCGCAATAAAAAATAAATAAAAGCCTGTTTCGTATCATTGCTTCATCTTGACTCTCTTTATTTTCAGTCCCAACTTCTACGTCCTTGACGAGCCGACCAATCACCTGGACATGGAGACCATCGAAGCTCTTGCAAAGTCATTAAATGTATTCAAGGTAAGTGTATAATTTTTCCAGTACAGAGGGAACAGGTTATTTTTCTAATACAGAGAATTCTTTTTAAAATGTTCAAACTCTGAGCTGATAATTTGTCCAATCTTGAAGTGTTTTATTACTCAGCACGAAATGTAATCATTCCTTTGGATGGTGTGACGTTCTCTCTCTCTCTCTCAGGGTGGCGTGGTGTTGGTCTCGCACGACGAGCGCCTCATCCGGATAGTGTGTAAGGAGCTGTGGGTGTGTGAAGGGGGTCGAGTGCAGCGCATCGACGGCGGCTTCGATGAGTACAAGAACATCCTGCAGGAGCAGTTTAGGAAAGAAGGCTACCTGTGAAGAGCCTTGCGTCATCCACACCCGCGCGCGCACACATACACACGCCATTTAAAACTGACCCCAGCGCGCTCGTTGACTCTGTGTACACGGTGGACTCCAGCGTACAGTGTCTCTCCGAACCAGACCTCCTGGAACCAGAACTGGAACTGATACTAAAATTGGTTCAGCACATGTACCCAGCTTTCTGACATAACATCATCACATCATCGCTCGCTCATGCTGCTGTGGCTCATGCTGCATCCTTTTCTGATCATGTGACACGAGGCTCAGGCTGGGGATGTACCTGCTGGGCTTCTCCACACAGGGTCATCTCATTTCTGCACATGAGCAAGAAAAAAATAAACAAAAAAAAATAAACAAAAAGAAGAAACCTGAGGCAATAAATGTTAAGTGAGGGGGATGTGTGCGGTTTATGTTTATGTTTCGATGCAGCTGTCGTTAACTTATCAACATCAGTTTTAGATCATGCTAATAAAAATCTAACATACAGTCAGTTTTAACCTGCTGCTGTCTGGAATTAATTCACAATGTCTTGTTTTCTGTTATCAGTGTTATCGGCCAAAACACAGTATCAGTGCTGATTTTAATGATTTTAAAAAAATAATAATTTTATGTTATACATATAATACAGAAAATGTGTGGCCAAAGAAGCTACTTCTGAAGTTTATGCAACATGGAAGTGACCGATCTTGCTTCCCTAAAATTCAAAGTTCAGCCGTTTTGGAGAGATTATTTTATATGTGCCCCAAAAATGGCAGTTTTTCAGTGTTATATTGTCTCACTTCAAATATTTAAATCATTTAAAATTATTTAAATATTCATTATTTAATTATAAAATTATTCATATTTCTTTGAGTATTGGTGTAAGCCTCTAGAAGCATATGACCTGTAAAAATTGTTGCTTTAAAATTGGTTTTTAGTGATATCTTAACAATTTTGCGTTTTAGAATAATAATCTTTTTCAAGTTTCTTTTCATGTGAAATCTAAACTTGCCAAGTTCATCAATTCATCAGTTTAGCTCAATGAAAGATTTGAATTCAAAGAAGTTAGTCACTACATGAAAGGGCATGAAATTGTATTTAGCAAATGTATTTCTTTTTATCTGATAAAAATATAAATGTATGCATATTTACAAAAATTGAAACATGGATCGAGAGATGAGAAGCATTGAGTATTATGAAAATTGGTGTTTTTTTAGCTCCAATTGTTTTGGCTGTATAGTGGTTCACAGTTTTTTTTTTGTTTTTTTTTTTTAACTCAAAACACTATTTTTATTTCACACATGGGCATTATTTCTATTTTACACACTAGAAAACATTGTAATTTTGGCTACTTGAAAAGGTACAGTAGAGCTAAATAACATTATACACTAACTCAGAGGCATTATTTCTATTATAATATTCTATTATTTCTATTTCTATATGTAGTCGGTATATTTATTTCTATTTTACACAACAGCCCATAGACCCTTATGTCTTGTGAAAAACAGGTGTCAAACAAGTTCCCATTATTTAAGGATAAATGCAGAAAAGGTTGTCCTGTGCATTTCTCTCCAAAAATCAGAGTAAAATGGGTCGTCCAGACATTGTTCAGAACAACAGCGTACTTTGATTCAAAAGTTGAAAACATACAAATAAGTGCAGAAAATGATAGGCTGCTCTGCTACAATGATACCAAATCATTTTTAAGCTTTAAAATGGAGACAAAAACCAGAAAGACATGGAAGAAAACCAGAGGCCACAGACAGTTTGTCAGGCCCCCAAACACTGAATTCAAGCCACAGTACACTGTGAAGACAGTGAAGCATGGAGGCACAA
>JAOVVB010000043.1:3631421-3651765 GCA_028570985.1 Heterobranchus longifilis
ATGTTCTCCATGTGTACGTGTGGGGTTCCTCTCCGGTTTCTAATATTTTTCCCCCAAACCAGACATAAAACATTATATTTTGGAGGTTAATGCGAATGAATGTGTGGTGTTCTGTGGTGTCACATCCAGGGTGTGTTCCTAAATCATGCATGATTGTTTGTAGATGCAAAGAATAATAAACCTAAACCTAAAGAGTCTAAAACATATTTCCTTGTTTTTTTTATTTATTTTTTTTATTTAACACTAAAGGTGAAATGACAGATAAATACATACATCTAAGAACCTCTGTAGTCCAGCTAGGGACTGTGGAGGCCAATGGTGATTACCATTGTATATATATATTCCCGTTTTAATGTCTGTGGTCAGACCTCCAGTCACTACAGGCAATTTGTGAAAGCCAGTTAGCTTAATCTGCATGTCTTTGGTACTGGAGGAGGAAACCCACCAAACACAGGGAGAACATGCAAACTTCATGCACACAGACCCCAAAGTGGGAATCGAACCCAGAACGTGGAGGTGCTAGGCGACAGTAATAACCACTAAGCCACCGTGCCACTCACTTTCTTGCTATATAGCGAGAGATAGAAAGATAGATAGATGTACTGTCTCTCAGTATTATGACTGTTTGGACACCCGATGGCTCCTGTGATACTCCTTGTCATGTGATAGAGTATATTGCAGTATTATATCAGATTTTATTGCCTAGAGTCCCAAACTACATGCCTTTCAAATAATAAGGACGCAGTCTTTCTCTAAACATCCCTTTATCTATATTTTTCACATTAGAAAACATACATCTGTTGATTTCAAGGGCTGTAAAAATGCAAAGGTTAAACTTAATTGTTGTAAACAGTTTGCAGGAATGCACACCGCAGAGCCATTGACCACTGCATCATGTTGCTCCAGCTCTTTCTGAAAAATGGCATTTTGTGTTTCAGAGAAAACTCAGTGGAAATACAGACGAAGGAGAAAGACCCTGGCAACGACAACAGCCATGAACTCAAGGTATCGTGTTGTGTATGCTGGTTCTACTTATCATAAACCAATACTTAAAAAAAACAGTGAGTTGGTAAACTCATTTTGCTTATGAATCATTTCTAGATTAAAGCCAGTCTGAGGTAAAAGAAAGATAAAGCGAATCAAAGCCTTTGCCCAGTCATGTGATTTATCCACTGACCAGGTTTAATCAGTAACACAAAGCCTGCTGTATGAGGAATGAGTTTGAGAGACCAGCAGCAGGTTTTTGTCTGGGTTTTTATGTACATTCAAGAGCAAAGGCTAGCAGCGGAGCGGCACTGATGACATCACGGTGCTATTTTAGTGCACGCGATCTGTGATTGGTGCCCCTGAGGCAAGCCCCACCTGCTAGATTTCACAGAGATTCATAGACAGGAACACACACACACACACACACACAGAGCAGCAGCAGATGATCAAGTTCCATTTGAGTGTATGAGAACATCCTGCATGTGCTATTGTATGGATGTATGTCTGCTGGTGATAATAAAATACCTGCCCGAAGATTCCTCAAGGATGTTGAAGATTTGTTTTTGTGTGTATGTGTGTGTGTTGTTTGTTGGACGGGACAGCAGAAACGTCGGTAATAAAATAAGATTAAAAGTACAGTATAAGCAGATTGTTTCTTTGGCCTGAAGGCTTCATTATTAATTTAGGAAGATCAGGGCCTCAGTCCAGGTTTGGCATTTTGTTGGACAGATTTGGCAACTTGGAGATTTCACTTCAATCTGCAGTCCTTGTAGAGCTGCATATCTGGTTATATGGTCATAATGGGTGGATTGATGGACTATTGGATAAATTAATGAATGAATGAATTTGTACTATAGTTTTTTGTATCTTTTGTAAGACTTTTTATGGTCTGTGACTTTACTATTATTAAAAATAGGTGCATAGGTTTATACTAAATTAAAATGTTATTGCTATTTCTTTAACTTGTAGGGTGGATGGATGGATGCATGAACTGCTGTCCTGGTAGATGGATAAACATGAGCAGATGTAGTATGATGAATGGATGGAATGGATGGATGGAATGGATAATTGGATAGATGGACAACTAGAAATATAGTGTAATGGATGGATGCTTGGTTGAGTAGAATGATGACATAAATATTCCCCTGTTTCATGCTATGCATGGTTGTGTGTGTGACAAATAAAATTCATATACACAACCATGGATAGCATGGATGAATGGATGGATGGTTGGACAGTTAGGAAATCAATTACGGAAATAAAGTAGAATGAAAGAAAGCTTGGTTGGATAAATGGATGGATGGATAAGTAGATGGATGGATGGTCAGTTAGATGGGATGCATGGATGGATGCATGGATGGATGGATGAACAACTAGGAAATCTATACAGTGGATGGAGGCTTGGTTGGATAACTGGCTTGGATGGATGGATGGATGGACAGTTAAGAAATGGAATACAATGGAAGTGTGGTTGGATAAATGGTTGGGCAGATACACTAGATGGCTGGATGGATTGATGATGGATGGACAATTAGAAAATATAGTACATGAAATAAATAAAAAATAAAACAGACGGATGGATGCATGGATGAATGGATGGATAGATGGATGGACAGATGAATAAATGGGTGGGTGGACAATTACAAAATACAATGTATGGAAGCTTGGTTGGATAAATGGATGGATGGGTAGATGATGGATGGACAGACGAACAGATGGATGGATGGATTGACAATTAGGAAATGGAATACAATGGAAGCTTGGTTAGATAAATAGATGGACAGATAGATGGGATGGCTGGCGTGATGGATAGATGGACAATTATAAAATATTGTACACAAAGTAAATGCTTGGCTGGATGGAAAGGTAGATGAGATGGACAGACTGATGGGTGGATGGATGGATGAAAAAAAATGTAGAATTATAGCTGACCGGATGGATGGGATTGGACGGGTGGCTGGGTGGATGGGCAGACTCTATTGATCTTTACTACAGTAGGGGAATCTTTTCTACACGCAATCAATAGTCACACACTCACACACTACATGTATTTACACATTCTCTCCCCAGCGCATTAACAATACATTTACAAATACAAATTAATGTGATTGGTAAAACATTTCAACTTTGGTTATTATCCATTATTGCTGCCGTCCTCATGTCTCATAATAATCAATGTTATTTTTGGACATGGTCTCACCTTCTTTTCTCTCACATGCTAGGGCATGCCTTAGATGCAAGGATCTCAAAATTACAGCACACAGCCTTGTACAGTCGAGTGTTTACCCTGATTGCACACACACACACACCCAATGCATCTTAATATAATGAGCTGATAAGTTAAATGAAGTGTGTCAGAGGAGAGTTAACAGTGATACAGAGCACCATGAGCTGGAGAACACACAGCAGTAATAAATGTACTAGTTTGCTGAATAATTCATTTACACTGTGCTGAAAAGCGTCAAATTAAAACTCCTAAAATATCATCAGAGTTTCCTCGTTATGATGATAGAGAGGTGAAGTCTGGCCATGAAATCTGTTCCACAGCCCACTGTCACACTGAATAATCTTTGACGTTGCTGTAGGCAGAGAACGGGGGTTTGCGCCTGCTGCTGTTTCAGCTCATGCGTGCTAATATCCTGTGGATTCTGGTTCCTTGTCTAAGTGAAACTCTCCGTCCTTGTCCAAGGATCTGGAGGACGTGGTTGCGATGGAGGAAGGGGCTCTGCAGAGAGACAGGGCTCAGTGCCGGGATAGCCAGCAGGCCCTTGAGAGCCTGGCCAAGAGGAGAACGCAGCTGAGGGAGGAAATCGAACGCATCCAAGAGCAGCGCAAGCAGGAGGGCCAGCTGGTGAAGTTCTCTCTCTTGCATTCACACGCCACACATACATGCATGCATGCACATGCATTTCCATGTGCTCTCTGAAACCTCAGCGAATGTGAGGCAGAAACAGTTTTGACCCGAACGGAGAACTGCAGTTACAAAAAACAGTGACTTTGGGTACTTGTGCAACCTGTGTTGACTTAGTGATGTGAAGTTCGAGAGATCGATAAGAGCAGTACTCACATGAAAAGTCTATATCAATAAAGTCAGCTACTTTTTTTAAAACATAAAAAGCAGCCTCTTGATTAATTAAGTGTTACTACATCTGTACCATTAATTGGTATATCCATGTGATTTATAAACTGCTGGTACATCAACCAGTCCTGTGCATGAATTATTGATGCAGTGACACGGCTGGCCAGGAAACATGCAAGAAGCCAAAAATTAAATTTGAAGGAGACTGGCTGTGCTTCATACGGCGTTCAATCCACATACGGCAAAAACGTCTAAAGAACTGACTGATACTATTACTGTAATAAAATGTAATCACTCAAAAAAAACATAAGCCTGCGTATATACACATGAACACAAATATGAAGTGACAGTCATATATAGACTGAACAGACTCTATGGACTCTGATTGCAATATTTTCTCTTGTGTGTGTGTGTGTGTGTGTGTGTGTATGTGTGCAGCTTCTGTCTCTGCAGGAGGAGCAGGAGGAACTGGAGCAGAGAGTACAGGAATACGATGCTGAGCTGACGAGAGCTAAAGAAGAGCTGCGGCACCTCCAGGAGCAGATTAGCAGCACCAGAGCGCGGGTGGAGGAGGTGCACGGGCGCATGGGCCCCCTCAAACACTGCATCGGGGAAACATACACCGAGATCACCGAGGTTAGAGATCAGGTTTTAAACAACGTCTACAGGGCCAAAAAAAACATGCAGTGTTGAATAAATCTACGCAAAAATGTTTTTAACAGAGGGAGTAATAGATATCACAGTTAATCTTAATTGCTGATATATAAAAAAATTGCTAGAATAAAAAAAAAACTTTTTGTTGTTTAATCAATAGAATTTAATAAGCATTTATATAAGGGGGGGTGTTTTAACTTGAATCCAGCATTTTCCTACATACAGGTAGTTCCCAACATTCGAATTACAAATTTCCTCAGATATGAACGGACAGCAGTTTTAGTTCAATCACGGATGTAGCTCACGCGTACCGTACAAAAAAGACACTGCAGTGCACCAGATACCAATATTTACAATTATATAGCATATTTTCAGTGTGCAAGTGAATGTATAAAATGGCTAAAGTCATTGTGTGGTTGATGGGGGAGGGAGGGGGTGCGGGAGAAACGATGATAGAAAATGGCTGTCCTGTAAAACTGTCCCAATGGTGAATAATCCTAATTTTGAAAAATCCTCAACAAAACAGAGTCACAGTCCAACACGGTAGAAAACAGCTCTCAGACAAAATGGCGTCCGGGATGCCCGTCGCAATTTAAAGGCGCAGAGACAGCATTTCACTGTGAGATTCATTTCCTTAGGCACGATTATAGTTTTACATGATGGCAGTGTGGTATTTGTATATTGTATATATTGTATATTCGTGTCAAAGGCGCATAAGTCTCACTTTGTCGGACTTAAGAACAAATCAGACTTACGAACTTGCTCCCGGAACGGAACTTGTTCGTAAGTCGGGGACAACCTGCATTTCCTCAGGAATATCTTTTAATATTTCATGTTCCTTAATGCAGCTCATCTAGAAGCAAAAATAAAGCAAAAATATTGTTAAAAATAAAGATAAAAATGGTTTTAAAAAACGTGTGATTTAATTAGTGCTGTCAGTCGATTAAAAAATTCAATCTAGTTAATCACAGTCATTGACTGGGATTATTCATGATTAATCACAATTGTAAAATACTCAGATTTATTTGTATTATAAACAATGTGCAATGTTGGATTAAAGAAATGCATGAAAAACTGGTTAGAGGAAACAGGTTATGCAGTTTTATAATATCTCAAACATTAACATTTAACAAATGTTACATTAAAATCTCTCGAATGGTGAACTCCTTGCAGCGGAGTTCATATTGTGAGCGCTGTCTGCTCCTGTAGTGGTGTCCTTGTCCGTTATTTCCTTTTCAACCGGGTGAATGAGTGCAGTTGACATTTGTCATTGATTAGATGTGCTGTTACACCGAGGTAGTTATGGTTAGTTACTGTCCAGTGGTCTCCAGTAAGTGCAATAAAAGTAGCTCCTGTCAACTGCCCCACTTACATAGCCTTTTTCAGTGTCTTACGTTGAATGTATTCTTTTAGAAATAGCTCCCTTAAAGGCACGCAACTTTGGTTTTATTCAAACTTCCATCTAAAAGCTTTTTATAATGAAACTTGGCATTCAGCACTTCTCAGTCATCTTATTATCCGTGTTAAACGTGCCTTTATCACACACAGCCAGGTAACCGTGCTGCAGTTAAGGGAGGCCATTAGGGTCAAATTTGGTCATATGATTAATTTGCGTTTTAAAAAATTACTAACTCACTCACTCACTCATCTATATCGCTTTATCCTGTATTCAGGGTCTCGGGGACCTGGAGCCTATCCCAGGAGGTTTAGGGCACGAGGCGGGGTACACCCTGGACAGGGTGCCAATCCATCACAGGACACACACACATACAGTACACACACTCACACACTACAGGTTTTTACTATGTTTTAGATAAATAACAGGTAAAAACAGCCAATAAATAAATACATCAATAAATACATAAATAAAATCAAAGGAAGACATTTTTTCCCGTTTGATTTTATATATTTATCCAAGAATCTAAAAATATATATATTTTTTTATTTTTGCAGGCATAAATTATGAGAATGCATAAATTATTGAAAATATTCTTATTCTTATTTTCCTATGATGACTTAACCATTATAACTATAAATTATTGTTTAGCTTGTTTTAGTTTGTACTAATGATTACCAATAAATTATTTATTTAGAATCGTAAATAAGTATATTATATAAGACTAGGAACATGCCATAAAAATGGTGTACAGCTTACCAGAGAGCTGAATTGATTTTTCTTTTTTTATTCAAAGTGTTCTTCAATTCAATTCAGTTCTATTCTATTTTTCACCCCGAAGCCTTTTTTTTTTACAGTCAAAGCCAGTAGTGGTGTGTTTTTAATAGACTCTTTATCGACCAGGGAGCGTTAAAGGAATAGGTCAACTAGAAGACACAGAACATTTATATTAAGCATTGATAAGTTAAAACAAGTTTAGTGCTTGATTTTTTTTTTCCCTTAGGGCTACCAGACTAATATGTCCAATGACTAATCAAATTTAAATGTCCAACTCATTACACACTCATAAGATACCTCAGTTATAGCAGCTGTGTTTAACAATCAGCTTCCACAATACTGTAGTTATAATGCACTGTAGGCTATTTAGGTTTACTGTATCTATTGTAAATATAAAAGATCTACTGTACAGAGATGTTTTATAAAATGTCTACTATAATCTATATAGGCAGCACGGTGGCGCACTTTTGCCTTGCACCTCCAGGGTGGTGGGTTTGATTCTTGCCTGTGGTCTGTGCATGTGGAGTTTGCATGTTCTTCCCCTGCTTGGTGGGTTTCCTCCAGGTACTCTGGTTTCCTCCCACAGTCTAAAAATATGCAGATTAGGCTAATTGGCATTCCCAAATTGCCTGTAGTGTGCGTTTGTGTGTGCGTGCCCTGTGATGGCACCCTGTCCGTGTGCCCTAAGTCTCCTGGGATAGGCTCTAGGCCCTCCGCAATCCCTGAATACAGGATTAAGTGGTATAGAAGATGAAAAGAATGTGTTGTTTTGTGTAAATGTTTCAGTGTAAATGTATTTTATTTTATTGTATTCTATTTATCTCCCAGGCTAAACAGAGACTGGGTGAACTGATTACTGAGATGATCGCCATCGAGGCATGTGCTCCTGAGGTCACAGCCCACCAGGCGACAGAAAGCTTAAGCATGGCTATACACAGCAGGTCCGGAGAGGACGAAGAGGATGACGAAGGGCGAGGCAACCGTGTCTACGAGGAAGAAAACCCGATCAAACAGCACAGTGTGGAGAACGAGCCTTCGGAGCAGCCACACGACGACGGACCTGAGAAACTGCAGCGCTCCGCAGAGAACTTGGTCTAATAAACATTAAATAAGACTAACTTATCGTATGTAGTTAAATCAGTGCTAGTTCTAACCGTTCTGGGACCATAAGCTAAATTTTCCGGTTACGGCACCACATTTTCATGAACCAACGAATTGAACAGAAACTTTCCTTAATAAGAATTATACACTGATTAGCCATAACATTAGCACCACCCGTCTAATATTGAGGAGGTCCTCCTTTTGCCACCAAAACAGTAATGACCTGAACACACAGTGTATCACTGTTATGGTGGCTACTCAATATTAGACCGGTGGTCATAATGTTATGGCTGATCGGGGTATATGTACATCTATTACCACAGGAAATGTAGCTGAGTGACTAAATAAACACAAAACCTACTCAATAATTAGCTAGCTAATTCAAAAAATGTTATAATATATATCATAAACCCCATTAGCTACCTATGAAATTGCTTAGCTAGCATTTATTTTCTTGTTTTACTAGCTAGCTAACTTGGCTGACTAAACAGCTAACATGATAACTAGCTAGCTAGTTTTCTGTCTAATATTTACCACCATTGAATGTTCATGAGCAAAGTTTATGTTTTCAATATTATTAGCTAGGTTAAAAAAGGCTAGTTTCTGTATCCGTTTCAGCTAGCTTGCTAATGTAGCTAATGCTGGCAGAAAGACAAGCACTGATTTAAGGTTTAGTAAACGTTCAGATTTAGCTTAGCTTAGGTTTTGTCTCTCCCTTAATGTGATCTGGACCCTTATTTATTTTTGTGATTAATTCCACAGAAGAGCAGCGGTTCGTCTTCGTTCACCGAGATCACTCTGACAGAGTTTAAAGAAGAGGATGCGTCACCCAGATCAATAACTTCACAGGTAAAAGGGCATGCACAGGGAGATTGTCATGTTTAAAGACGTGTATTATTTATCAGAAAGCAGGTGTCTAATGCTGCAGCAGTTTTTTTTCTATATTTGACATTTTCTGGTTACGTTCTGAAATACACACCTTACACATGTATTTATAACTTGTACATAAATACTTAAGTTATTCTTGTGGAGTTTTGTTTTTTTCTTTTTGTGCCCGTTTAAGATGCACAAAATGCACCAAACCGTCCACTTTAATAATGCCAAGAGAACTGCTTGCAAAGCCATGTTGAAGTTCCCCATTGCCGATGGCATTTTTTTTTTTTGCCAGTAGCATTTTATGCCAGCGTTGCCATTAGCATTGCCACTAACATCGCCGCTAGCATTGCTGGGAAAGGAGAGACGTACTCTCGACTCTCTAGCCCACGGAAAAACAAAGCCAGTTCTTAGGAGGTTTGCTTTTGAACATTTTTGCACCAGAGTTGAAATAGCACCTGGATCACTTTGGTGAAAAAGGGGTATAAGATGCGGGTGAAGAACTTTAGTTAATCTTGACATCAAACATCAGAATGGGGAAAATGTGATTTCTAGTGATTTTAACCATAGCATGGATTTTATTGTTGAAACCTGGCAGGCTGGTATGGGTATTTCAACAACTGCTGATCTCCTGTGAGTTTCCATAGTTTATACAAGCTGGTTTGAAAAAAAAATATATATATAATTTGCTGGTCCCAAACCCAGATAAAATGGGAGAGTTGTGTCCAGCATAAAACCTGTACCAAGCTTGTGTGCTAACTGGATAATTGGCTAATTGTAGGAGTGAAGGTATCTATTGAAATAGCCAGTAAGCATACATATGTCATATTCAAACTTTCATTATTGCTAGTTAACCTAGCGAGCATGAGCTTCAGCCAGCCCACTGACGGGGTCATCCATCACCTCCTATGGTCCTGCCCTAAAAGCCTAGTCACACTGTTTTTGTGAAATTCAATGTTTCATACTACTGCATCTTTATCATTATTTTTGGTTCTTTTTTCTCTAAAGCACACAGACTCTGCTGATCTAGAAGAAGAGGACTTTGAAATTGTCCAATCCCTCGTGTCCAAACCGGTCAATCAGACTGCTAGCAAGGAGTTTGACTTCTTCAACCCAGACCCTTTTGTTGACTGTAAGTGGGACTGCTATCTGATACCATCTACTTGGTACCCTGGTTTGCCTAGAGTTTAACAAACATATAATCTATGAACCAGTTTTTTTGTGCCACCTTAAACTTAAAAAAAAAAATCACAAATCATCTTGAATGTTTTAGTGAGCCTCTGAAAAGAAAATCTTCAGATGAGTTATAATATTATAATTTTGTGTATTTTATCTATCACACACAGACTCTTAGAATAAGTGGTCTTATTTAATACTTAATATTTAATATTATTTAAATGGCTCTGGATGTTCCTGTAGAAAACCATAACTCTACAGTGGAGAGTTTCCCTCTCAGACGTAGAACCACATTTAAAAGAGAGTTTCTCCTGAAGAACTGTTTAAATAACCCTCAAGGAACCCCTTGATTAGGGGGCTCATATTGTCTTACATATATTCATCTGAACTCTGGTCATCTTTTACTCATTTATTTCGTTTATTTGTGCATTTAAAACAATTCTAACTTCTAACAATAATACAAGTGCTGTATTAAAAGTAATGCAAAAGCAGAGGTAACTTTTTATTTACTGACATAGGTGGGTCAAATTGGGTGTATTGGTAGAGTAACTCTTCTATACAAAAGTAGTACTCAACATAGTCTCCATCACAAGCAATGCATTTGTGTGCATTCCCCCAATGCACTACGTAATGTTTATGGAGATGATACCATTGACAAGAACAATGTGTACAGATAGATGTTTGAAGAAGCCAGGATTGAAGACAAACCACACAGGGGTAGAAAATCAACTGCGACAAAGGGTATTTTTGAAAATGGATTTGCTAGTTTTGTAAATGATGATACAAATGCACCGCTTGTGATGGAGGCTATGTTGACTAGGAGCTTTGAATAGAGGTAAAAAGACTAATATGTGAGAAATAATTTGTGCAATAATATGTGCAAATATGTGTCAATTAGCTACAGCTTTTATTTAAAATGTAATTTAAAAAATTATTCCACATACATAATATACAAATACAACATAATTAAAGTCCATTCCATTTACTTTCTAGATGATGTGTTCGTAGATGAACGCTTTCCAAAAGTGGATATGACAGGTCAGTGTTGTGTCTGTGATATTGTATTCTAAAATGCTGCATATTTTAACATCATCTGTATAGTTTTACACTGTTCTTGGATTTTATATGCAACACTTTATTAGTATGAGCGTGATGTTTTTTTTTTAAGAAATCACAAATCCATTTGTAACATGGTGTTGTTTTCTCTCAGAATTCCTTACTGGTGATCCCTTCAAAGGCAGTGACCCATTTGCTTGCGATAACATGTTCAATGATGTAGCAAACAGCCCATTTCCTAAGGATTCCCCACTAAGTGAAGACGGAACTGCAAAGGAATCCAATCCTCTGCCCTGGAGTCCTGAATCTGCTAATAAAGAAGAAATTGCCGATACCTCAAACGTTGCCCATATTCCAGTTAGTTCTACCTGCAGTCAGTCCATTGACTCTGGGATGTTTGAACAAAACATCCCTGAGCTTGCTGATTCTGAGAAACACATGTCATATGATGACGTCTGTTCTCAGGTTGAAATCGAAATCACAGTGACCCGAGATTTCGATGAGGAACTGAGCAACACCCTAGAAAACCAGGCGGCCCTGCCTACAAGCCCAAAGATTGAAGATGGAGGACGTTTTGACCCTATTGTTTGTGAACATCATGACATTCATGAATCTGAGTCCAGTTCCACAGTCGACAGCTCCTTCGATGGAGATTTTGGCGCAGCTGAAGAACATCCAGAGGAAGAGCCAGAAGTTGAGGCAGGACCCAGCTACGTTAGAAGGAATCAAGCGCTGTACGGACTTCAGCGGATTGATACAAGTTCATACACTAGTTTTCCTCTCAGTCCTGATGCCTTTGATCCGGAGCCGTTTCTTGTTAGCGGTAACACAGACGAGAAACCATCATCCTCCAGTTCTGATCACAATGCTGTCACTGAAATAAAGGCTGAGATGGTAGTAACTGAGGACACTAAACAAATGTCTCTTCATATTGATCCTGGCAATCCAAGCCCTCCCAATCAAGAGATACATGATGTCAAGAGTGACCTTGGCTCTCTTGAGCTGAAAGAAGATCACTTCAGTAATCCAAATGATGCAAGCCATAATGAAGAACCCTCCGACTCGGAAGAACACAAATTTGGAGATATATACTTCTTCACAGTCCGGTTAGACCCTGGTAGTTCTGACGCTAGCCCCGTTTCTCCTGAAGTCAGTGAGAGAAAAAAATCAGAGGGTGACCATGCGAGTCCTGAATCTGTCGACACAGGTGAATTTGACTATGTTGCTCCAGAGGATGAAGAGCCTATGCAGCATAGTTATGAAGATTATCAAGAGGAAAGCTTTGACAAAGAAGAATCTGAGGTCAGACCAGAAACCCCCACTTTCGACACGAATGAATTTGACTGTGTTGCTCCAGAGGATGAAGAGCCTATGCAGCATAGTCATGAAGATTATCAAGAAGAAAGCTTTGACAAAGAAGAATCTGAGGTCAGACCAGAAACCCCCACTGTCGACATGGGTGGATTTGACTATGTTGCTCCAGAGGATGAAGAGCCTATGCAGCATAGTCATAAAGATTATCAAGAGGTCAGACCAGAAACCAACACTGGACCAGTTGAACCTAAGGTGAAAAATCCAGATTCGTTCCCTATTTCTCTGGAACATGGAGACCAAAGTGCTGGCCTTGATCCTTTTGAATGCAATCTATTTGATCTAGAGAGCAACAGTGAATTTAAACCCCGATCAGAAAATGCAGACAATGTTGACCTGGCTTCTACTGTGGATACAAATTTAGGGAACAGTAATACAGATCCTGTAGTTCAGTACCTTATTAGCCCCGTCTCTGGTGACACCGGGATGTTCGCGACCGATGGTTACAAGCTTTGTGCACGCAATCCATTCAGCTTTGACACTGGTAGCATAGATCACTGTGATGACAATGAAGAGCATCCTCAGCGTCCTGACCTTGAAACTTCCGTTACAATGGAATCTGGCCCGGCTGAGACAGATGTCCAAAGTTTGGTTCTATTGGATCCAGTACTCATAGGTAACCCAGTACGTGCATTTGAATCCAAAAATTCAACCACTGATAGCGGGAGACTTGATTCTGGATATCATGAATTTAGTGGATTGGATCTATTCAGTCCAGCACCTACAGATTTATGTCCAGTGTCTACAGAAATGGGTCCAGGCTTTGTGACTGAAAATCTAGAGATAGAGGTGCCCAGTTCCACCGATTTTGATGCACAGGTTCCTGATCCCTTTAGCCCTGAGACCAATGATACAACAATATTTGATTCTGAACCTGAAATCTTTAACCCTGCGACCACAGATGGAATAACAAAAGATTCAGGTCTTGGGTGCACTGGTTCTTCTGATGTACTTGCCGATTCATTTAGCGGATCCGAACTTGACAGTTTTGACCCCTTTAGTCCAATGCCACATCTTACAGGAAGCAATTACATTCCCTCAAACATGGATATCCTTGTCCCTGAAGCTGTCCGAGACAATTCCATATCCTATGAAGATAACAGATCAAGTAGCTGGGACTCTGGAGTCAGTCAGTCTCCTCAAATAAACTGTGATTCTGCACCAAACACCGTGCAGAATGAGGCCAACCTGATCAGCCCTGATACCCAAAACTTGAGCTATTCATCCAGTTACTCAACAACAGACATTTTTTTCCAGTCCGATTCCAGTCCCTTAACTGATGTCGGCTCCTTCATACCCAAAGTCGAGAAAATAACCACAGAGGACAAAAATTCCACAGTAAGTGTCACAGCCATGGAAGACCTCGCCGAAATCGATTTCTTCTGCTCTGAGCTTAGCAAAATGGTGGCCTCGCGGTCCTCCGATTCCGTCCAGCAAAGTGTCACCGAAATGCTTTTTGGCTCCAATCCAGACACTGCCAAGTTCTATCCATGGGATTTGGACAACAGCAGCACTGACATTAAGGAGACCTCAAGTCCAGAAGCTGATTTCCGACTACCGATGTTGGACAATGATGAGAAACCTTGCTTGCTATGATGAAGGGGCGCTCAGAAAAATTGCACGGACAAATCTAGGACTTTTAGAGACACTCCTTACTTTCTCTGAGAACAAACTTCCAGGAAATGACATCATCAATGACGCAACATGCACATCATATTACACCACAAGATTGCCTACAGTAGCAAGGACAACATGACCTACAGTACGTATATGGAGGTGCTATGAAGCCAGAAGGTTGCTGAAGCCTGAAACATTTGATGAGATTATGGAAATCACCTTAGGAATAAGTACCATACTTAGACATTTAGGTCTTAACCCTTAAAAAAAAGACAGTTTCCGCTATTTTAGTAGTAGAGTGAATCTGATGTCCTGTGAATCCTCGTAAAGGCCAATGATGAGTTTAAGTAGCATCACTGCGACACACTGTACCTCCCTGTATAGTGTACTAAAATGCACTGCACATATCAGTTGTCTTCTTCTACTGTGTAAATGTAATTTTTGTTCTGAAAGAATTCCATCAACTGATGTAACAAGCATGCTACATGGTCCTTCCCAGCTTCTTGGGTTATTTCAGGGGTATAACGTATGCCTTTATTCATACATCTGTACATATCTGACTTGTTTAGCAGGGTTTGTTTTAAGCAAACATCCCAGAAAGTCTAAGAGAGAGAAAGAAAATACAACTGTTCTCAAAGTTCTCACACTGAATACCTCCAGTACAGTGCTGCATGAATCAAGTGTTCTTAATAAAGTGTGTGTGTAGAGATTATAAATCCAACCACTGGCTACTTTTCCGAGTAGATCAGTTAGACATTTTGTTTAATGTAGCAGTGTTTGCATCCAGTGAGTGAGTCTGGTGAACAAGTCATTTACATTTATGTATGAACTACTTACGATCTTGATCATGCTAAGTAGCATTTTCTACAGAGTTGTGTTATTAATTTTCACACAGCATCACAAATCATTGTATAAAAACTCTGCTTCTTCAGGCATTGGAATCTGCAATACTAATCAATGCAGTATAATAGAGAACTGCTTACGTTTTATACACATACAGTACATGAAATGATCTAATTACACTTTCAGACTAATGTAACTACTACAAATACAAAAGAATGAAGATTTTAAGCAAGAAATGATTATGCCATATCTGTGTGTATGCCTGTACTAGATGTCTGTCTGTTTTTGTGTGTAAAATGTTTTATCATCGCCATCAGAATATTAATTTGCAAAATAAAAATAAATAAACCTATATATATATAGGTTATATATGCAGTAAAAGTTTTAAAGTGGCTGCACTTGTCAGTTTTATCATTTACATATTAGATTTTAGGTGGGAATGGTATTATTCAAGGAAGGAAATACTGGATTAGGAAATGACGAGGGTGAATCAAAAAATATCTGCACTCCGGTAGAACTAAAATGTTGGCTGCCCTGTCTTATCAGCGCTTTCTGTTCAAGACTACTTTCTCAGTCACTGCTGTGCAGGTTCATTTGTAAGTGTGGTGTGAGCCAAAATATTTCCCCTACTTGTGATTTCCACAAAAGAAGAGCAACGTGCAGTGATTTGTTTTTTTGTGGTCTGAAAGTGTAGCTGGTGCACAAACTATACAGATGAGCATAAACAGAAGCGTTTGGATATCTGCAAACAAATAAAATTTGAACTGATGCTCTAGGGAAGGTGAAAGTTACTTAAAGAGAATCATTATTGATGACAACCATTTGGGAAATTGATGCTTACAGTTTTCTGGGATTCTCAAGAGCGAGTATTGGAACGTTATCAGGAAAAAGGTTCAACAGTCAACAGTGCTCGTTTCAGTGAGATGCTTATTGAAGAGCTGAAGCCTAAACTTTGGATTAACGCTGCAGACTGCTATCCAAGTGCATTGTGATCTTGCATGACGATGCACATCTGCACACTTCTGCCCACACTGTGCACACAAAAACTTCATTTTGAGGTGTTAAAGCATGCTCGATATAGTCCTGATCTCTCTCCATCTCTCACCTGTTTGCTCCCCTGAAAGCAGTCCTGCGAGGATAAAGATTCACTTCTGATGAAGACGTGACGACAGCAGTGTATTCATGGCTCACAGCTCAGCCTAAAGCATTTTTTAATATAAAAGCTTGTTGACAGATGGACATTGTTTCTTGAAAAGCACGATTATGTCGAGAAATTATGTATTTGTCTTTTCAGAATGCGGATAATTTTTGACTCACCCTCTGGAAATGTACCAGTGTGACATTGCAATTAAAGCATATACTCACAGATATAAGAAATACAAATTTTATACAGCTGGTCGCAAATGTTTTGGAACGAGACTTAGAATGTAAATTTGTTCTCGTTGAAAATATGAAGACATTAATAGTTAAACAATCTTTTTGCCTTTTTTTTTTTTTTTTACATTTTGTAACCAGAGACATGTTTACTCTATGCATTGAATCAAACTATTCGATATTTGACTATCAATTAGCAAAGCCATGAGAGCATTTCTTTGATTTCCTGAGATTCCTGAAACATACATTCCTGATTTCGTTTTATATTACCAATATATAAGTTGATATAAGATTTAAAATAACTAAGTTAAAAGTTATAGGTTAATAAGTAAGTTATGTAATTATGCTTTATTCCATTGACATTCATGAGTAAGTACATCCTGCTAACACTCAATTTGGAAATGCACCTTGAATTGGACGTCAATCCATCTTAGTTCACCATTCACACACTCACACACTTATTCACACCAGAGGCATTGTAGCATATCTAGGTTTTTATTTTGAACGGAACCTGGAGAACCCAGAGCTCAGGATCAAACTGGGAACCCTGGGAAGCAGCGAGGCCTACCTCAGGTATGATGCGTTCATGCTGTGTAGTATTTTTCACTTACATCATTTACCACCTCTGCATGTATGACTTGCGTATCCTCTGAATCTTAGCCATAGTTCTTCAAATGGTGACCTTCAAACGTTTATGCAACATTTTAGACTGAAACAGTAACACAGGTTTAATGAAGCTCTGTAAATGATAAACGGGTTTCTGTAAATGAATGTGTGGATGCTCTCTCATAACGGGCTCTCAGTTTGGGTATGTTTCACGCCCTCACCTCAGACTACTGCAGATGTTTGTTCTAATGACCTCATAGTGGCGCTCCACATTACTGCTTTTTGTTATCGCCATGGTTTCGCAACATATCAGACGAACGATTTTTAAACTTCTAGGAAGGTAGAACAAACAAACATCCATCTGTACATGTACAATATCTTTGAAGTCTAATAGTTTCTTCCGCACACTCTGTCTATACACTGTAAACTATCATGTTGATTGGCTTATTTGAGTGATGTTCTCATTGCCACACCCACCTTGAGGGAAGAAGCACTTGTTTAGTTATTCTTAGTCATCAGAAAAAATATCAGGGTCCAGATCCGTACTTCGGTCCGCCATTTATTAATGCCTGATCTATACCGCTTATCCTGTACAGAGTCACAGGTGTGCTGGAGCCTATCCCAGAAGACTTAGGGTACAAGGTGGGGTATATCCTGGATGCACACACGCACACACTATGGGCAATTTGGAAACACCAATTTGCCATGTCTTTGGATCGTGGGATGAAACCGGAGTCCCCGGAGGAAACCCATCAAGCACGGGAAGAACATGCAAGCTTATATGTAAACAAGCGAGCATGCAATTTATTTAGGTTTATATTCATTAGTAAAACACCCATGCACATTATGATATGCAGTGACATGCTTATACAACTGTCCGTGACCTAAAAAAAAAAAAGAAAGATATGATAGAATCAGAAGATAAAAATATTTTATTGCAATAAGAGAAAAAGAGATAAATTGCACTGAGGAAAAAATTTTTTTTTAAATAAAATTACATCAAAATAGAAATATATAAAATGTATAAATTATGCTGAATTTATTGGTACTACCTTTAGTATGTGAAATAGCATGACATACATACTGGTGTGAAGAAAAGATGGGGGGTGGGGGCGAAAACTTTAGCACTCATCTCCCTCTGTGCCTCTATAGGCTTAGACAGGAGAAAAAACATGAAGCCAAGTTCTCCTCCACGTGCGCAAACACGAGTGACGTGTACAAGAAAGCGACCAATCAGAGACCGCGCGTGTCACAATCGGTGAGTGACGTGTGCGTGTTGTGGCCGGACGGAGGAGGAAGCGGCGCAGGCCGGAGTAAACAGCGGCTAGCTAGGAATGTCCGCCTTCGCTCGTTTTGTTTTTTCCCCCCTTAGATTCGAAAATATGAAGTAAGGTAACGACGTGAGCTCGATTAAAGCGTATCCGCGTTACTGACCGGAAATGACGTGATTGCTGGTTAACGAAAAATACTGGATCGGTCGAGCTAGTTTGGGCTAGCATGCTAGTCACGGGAATGAGCTTAACGCTTTAACTTTATTATTTCTAAAGACAAAAATGAATGAGAAATCGTAGATAATATATAATATATATATGTGGATTATTTCGGAGTAGTATTTATTGAATACAGCAGTGTGTGTGTCTGTAGAGAGTGTGTGTGTGTGAGAGAGAGGTGTGTTGTTATTAGCTAGCTCTCAGACTAGCATTAGTTGCTATGGGAAACTGTCTGAAATCCCCGACATCGGACGACATTTCGTTACTGCACGAGTCTCAGTCGGATCGAGCCAGCACCGGGGACGGAGCCGAGCCCGAGTTAGAGCCTCCTCCACCCTATGAGGTCAGTCAGTTACCCCTGCAGTCACCACCACCACCACGGAGGGGTATTTCGGGGTAGCATCACTGGGTTACAGCACTCAGGATTAGTTTAGTGTTTTAGCTCCTCTGCTGCAGGTGTTTACATACACACACACATACACACACACACACACATAAACAGATTTCATTACCCAGTGTTGTCTGGTCTCTGAAAAACAGGATTATAAAAATAGCAGATGTTATTTAAAAAAAGTCCTTCTTCCTTCCTTCCTTTCTTTCTTTCTTTCTTCTAGGGATGGGAATCCGCAGTCACCTCCATGATACGATATTATCACAATACCTTGGTGTCAATTCGATTAAAATCGCGATGCTCTAACTATCATGATTTTATAGACATCCCAATTTGATATAACATTTCTCCTCCCGATTTTGTTACAACTTTAAAAGAAGTTGAACGATTAATTAAATGTCACTAGTTCCTAATAATGCTTATAATAGTTTTTTTTTTTTTCAAATAAAAAACAAACAAACAAATGCAGAATATAAACAATACCAAATCACTTCAGATACGTCAAAGGGCCTGGAGAGAGCACGTTGTCCGAGCTCTCTCAGACGGGAGGGATGGAACGCCCTTGGTGTCTCCTAACGGTGCATGAACTTGCAGTTTGAAAAGATGCAGTTCCCTGGCATCACGTGACTTGGAGGAAACACCATCATGATGGTCTTCGGCTCTCCCTGACTGATAGGAGTAGCTTTAATGTGGGAGTGCCCTAATGGGAGATGGAATTTGGGGATATGAGGGTTGCGTCAGGAAGGGCATCCGGCGTAAAGCCTGTGCCAAGTTGTAGTGCGGACTGGATATACGCTGTGGCGACCCCTTGCCGGGAGCAGCCGAAAGACCAACAACAACAACAACTATATTAGGGAGAAAATCGCGTGAAAAACACTTCAACAGTGACCTCAAACACCTCCAAAATCTCAAAACTCAACTTGACAGCGAGTGTGTGGGTTGAGTGGCTACGAGACACTTATGCAGTGTTTTTTAACTACTTAGTCCTTGCAGCATTTTAAGACTTGTGTATGCGTTTGAGACTAATTCACTCACTTGGATCGGAGGCTTTTAAAGTGTGATATTTTTTTTTTGATAATGTAACGCCATAAAATGTGTTTCTGTTGCACCACTCGGTAAAGGATCGTTTATATCTGAGGATGAACAGCTGATCACCAGTCACGGCCAATCAAGCTGAAAACCAGACAATTCTTGGCTGATGATTTTTGACTCTCCCTCGTACATAAAGTAGTAGTCACAGTATCATGATATACACGTCCCAGCAAAAATAAAAAGTTTGGAATAATCACTGCAGAGGTTAATATGGTTCAGCTCGTAACAAGTTATTCAACCCTAACTGATGCAGTGAGGAGCTTCTCATGTTAGAAGAGGTATCCTGTGGTATCCTGTGGTCGTGGCGAAGCTGTGACTCTTGTTTCAGAAGAGTCGACTACAGATGTGAATAAATCTTGTGATGTTGCATAAGCTCATGTAAAGTAGGGCTGTGTATTGGCAAGGGCCTCACGATACGATACGTATCACGATACATGGGTCACGATACGATAAATCACGAT
>JAOVVB010000043.1:3674991-3687317 GCA_028570985.1 Heterobranchus longifilis
TTAATTTTTTGTGAAGCTGCTTTGAGACAATGACCATTGTTAAAAGCGCTATATAAATAAAATTGAATAATAATCGATTTATTGTCAGGTATACTTGATAATCAATTTATTGTCAGAAGTAACAGATAATAATCAATTAATTGTCAGGTATGGTAGATAATCGATTTATTGTTAGGTGTAATAAATTATTATTTTATTGTCATGTATAAAAGATAATCAGTTTAGTGTCATGTATAATGATACATGACACTAAACTGTATAATGATAATGATAGTTAAAATAGTAAATGTTTACATAGTAAAACATGTATAATGATAATGATAGTTTAATTTTCAGGTATAATAGATAATGATATATTTATTGTCAGGTATGATAGATAATCAATTTATTTGTCAGGTGTAACACATACTAATAATCGATCGTAATAATCGATTAATCAGCAGGTATAACATAATAATCAATTAGTTGTCAGGTATGACAGATAATAATTGATTTATTGTCAGGTATAACAGACAACAATCGATTTACTGTCACTTATAATAGATAATAATCGATTTATTGCCAGGCATAACAAATAATAATCTATTAATTGCCAGGCATAACAGATCATAATTGATTAATTGCCAGGTGTAACAGATAATAATCGATCAATTGCCAGGTATAACAGATAATAATCGATCAACTGCCAGGCGTATCAGATAATAATCGAGCAATTGACAGATATAACAGATAATAATCGGCCGATTGCCAGGCGTATCAGATAATAATCGATCAATTGCCATGTTCACCAGATAATAATCGGTCACTTGCCAGGCATAACAGAAAATAATCGAGCAATTGCCATGTAGAACAGATAATAATCGATCAATAGCCAGGTGTAACAGATGATAATCGACTAATAGCCAGGTGTAACAGATGCTAATCGATCAATAGCCAGGTGTAACAGATACTAATCGATTAATAGCCAGGTGTAACAGATGCTAATCGATCAGTAGCCAGGTGTAACAGATACTAATCGATTAATAGCCAGGTGTAACAGCTACTAATCGATTAATAGCCAGGTGTAACAGATGCTAATCGATTAATAGCCAGGTGTAACAGATACTAATCGATTAATAGCCAGGTATAACAGCTACTAATCAATTAATAGCCAGGTGTAACAGCTACTAATCGATTAATAGCCAGGTGTAACAGATACGAATCGATTAATAGCCAGGTGTAACAGATAATAATCGCTTAATAGCCAGGTGTAACAGATAATAATCGATTAATAGCCAGGTGTAACAGACAATAATCGGTTAATTGTCAGGTGTAACAGATACTAATCGATTAATAGCCAGGTGTAACAGATGATAATCGATTAATAGCCAGGTGTAACAGATGATAATCGATTAATAGCCAGGTGTAACAGCTACTAATCGATTAATTGTCAGGTTATATGTATTGTCGCTGTTTAAATCGATTGTCAAGCGTCGGAAGCCTGTCAGAGAGTTCGAACAGAAATCTATATATTATTAGTAGATAAAATGAAAACACATGTGACGTCATGAAGCAACAGACATGTCTCTCCTTTTTTTCCCCTTTATTTTTATTATTATTTTTTAGAAGAGACACGCAAAACTCATCAGGACAAACCCCTATACAAAGCGCGCGGCCGGGGCCTGATGACGTATTTCCGGTTCCGTCGCAGCGGGGCGCTTCCGGTGTGTTCCGGAGACGGTAGATGGACGCGCTGCGGCCTGCAGTGAGGAGCACAGATAGGTTCTGAGCTGAGAGTTGTGAGAGTCAGACCTCAGGCGGTGTTTTGTAGACGCGTGTGTGAAGCGGTGTGTAGCTCATTCAGTGTTCGGCTTTGTGACTGTATTCTTTCTCTCCCTGAACATGAGCTCCGGGACGAACGTCGTGCAGGTGACGAACGTGTCACCGAGCGCCACCTCGGAGCAGATGCGCACTCTGTTCGGCTTCCTGGGAACCGTCGAGGAGCTCAAGCTCTTTCCTCCAGAGTGAGTAAAAAGGAAATAATAATAATGATGTTTAAAAATACGCTCTGATAGGTTAATATGTTTCGTTTTAATGTTGAATTTCCTGCGATTGACGTCCTGTGTGGCGACGGTTGGAGCAGGCCGCGCTTTTTTTTAGCCGTCTTAGCTTAGCATAGGTTAGCTTAGCTGTGTGACTAGCATGCTAAACACCTAGCATGCGTTTTTTTTTTTCAGAGTGAAGCGACACAGACGCGAGTTTTAGCGTTTTTATTGCTCTCACGTCACAATAGGGATGTATATCTGTTAATCTTAACCGAGTTTTAATTGATAGGTGGCTTAATTTGTTTACATAAAAACAAAAATAAAAGCCAGGCTAGTTTCCGTGGGTCTTTACTAACGTTACTTCTTATGTATTGGCGTATTGAGCCAGACAACAGCCCCAGCTGGGGCAGATACTGGGGCAGTATTAGTGTAAGTTATATGATAAAAAAAGGAGGAACTGTTGTGTAAGAAACTGTTGTTAAACAGGTCTAGTGTTTATTTTGAGAGTTTTTATTTTTAGATTCCTTTCGTTTTTATTGTACTAGTATGAAGAAAGTAAAAACAGTACTGAATATTAATTAGTGAATGAAAATGACACAAAAGAGAATTAAAAAAAAGATTTACACACATCCAAACATAATCTCACAGACATAATGCCACATATGCTTGTAAACATAAATAATAATTATTGCACCTATTTGAAAAATGTTTTTTGTCTTAAATGGTTAACGTTTAATGATGAATTAAATTAATTGTATTTTTTACTTCTAATACAAGTTATAAATGATCATCCTTACAATCTGGTTTATCTATATTTTAAATGTACATTAGGTATTGGGGATCACCAGTTGCCTTTTGATACGATGAGTGTCGATTTAATTACAAACTATCACAATTTTCTAAATATCGCCATTTGATATCGCTTTCCCCCCGATTTTATTACTAATTTTAAACAGTTAAATGCATTATTGCATTACAGAATGCATAATTAAATGTCACCCCTTCCTTGTAATACTAGTTTTCTCACTTAAACCAAGAACGGCATTTTAATAAAGTAAGTCTTTATTAAACCTGAAGGAAATTATTTCTCCAGTAGCTGCATATTTAAAAGATACAAATACCATAGGATAAGAAGAACATTTTAAAAAATAAGTCTTTATTAATCCCAAAGGAAATTAACCATACAAACTCACTTTAAATACAGGAGTTTAACATTTAACTGAGCAGAACATATCTCAGTGCTCTGCTATAATTATATTTTTCTAAACTAAGTCATTTAATTCACAAAGGTCTTAAACCAGCCCTCATTTCTTCATGCTTTGATTTCAAAGAGTCTGTCTTTCTTGTATATTTTTAAATGTCATGAGGAATAGTTCTTTTGGGGGATATTTCCCCCCCTGAAATATCAATATTATTAGACATAGCGTGGAAGTAAACGTCCTCATTCTCAGAGTGACCTATGAAATGTTCAAGGATAAAAACCCTCTAACTTAAGGCATGAACCAGTGAGAAACGAATGAGGACGATCAGGTCTGTCATTAGTATACTGCTGATGCTGAATGGTTGCAACGGTTGTTAGATAAAAACCAATAAATTTAAATCGTAACTTTAGTCACTTTGCAGCATTTCAGTAAAACGTGTATTCTTGTTCCTTTTATTTAATTTACAGTGCTGAATTTAATTTAATATGAAGAAATGGTGGAAGGGGGCAGACTTTGTCACTCATCATTAAATGCCTCTAAGTGTGAGCGAGTGTGTTTGTGTACTCGGTGGAATTTAATGGAACGTAAATCGATTTGATTGTTAATACTGCTTTTATACTTTCCAGCTTGTACGTAAAAATTTTTTTGCACTAACATTTTTGCTTTGTTGTTGTTTTTCTGTGTTGCAGTGACTCGACCATGCCGGTGACATCGCGCGTGTGCTTCGTGAGGTTTAACGAGCAGGAGTCGGTCGGCGTTTCCCAGCACCTCACTAACACGGTCTTTGTGGACAGAGCTCTTATAGTTGTGCCCTACGCAGAAGGTTGGTACCTCCCGGGCGTTCGCCCTCACGTCAGTCACGGGTTTCCTTTGGCAGACTGTTTACACTCTGTAGAGACACTCGGTTGTTTTCCCCCCATGCTCGATTGTGAAGTCCTTACATAAGTGTTTAAAGCTGATATAACTGATCTCTCAGCGCTGGTGTGTATTGATGAGTGCACGTTTCCTCTCCACAGCTCTGATTAACAGAACCTTGCACACTGACTTATGCTCCAGGAAAATGCATTTACGAGAATACCGATGTAGGGAAAAGAGAGAGGGCGGGGCCAGACAAATGTAATGTGTTGTGTACACCTTGTGGCCGGTACAGCATACACAGGGTTCTTCCTTGTTCAGAGTGACTGCAAACCAACATGTCAGCTTGGAACATCATCGCTGGTAAACAAAGTACCGAACCTGTCCTTTAAACGAGGCACATCAATATGAGAGATGGATAGTTGCTAAGTGTAGACGAGCATAACTCACCCTGATATTTTCCCCCCATAAATATCAATATTATTAGACATGGCATGGAAGTTTACATCCTTATTCTCTTCCCCCTCCTCCTCGTTTAATGTCAGCTCACAAACGAAATGGGTGCATACTGTAAATATTCAAGTGTAAAACGTCCTACATTTCATGTCTGATATCCAAACTAAGAATACAGTTGGACAGGGTCGTGCTCTGTAACTGATAACGAAATCTCTTTTGGGTAACACTTCCACGTTCCCAGTGTTGTACACATTGAGGAGCATGTTTCAGTGTGCAGGACATAACATTTTTTTAAAGACAGATCGAAGGGGCGTGCGCCCTCGTCCGCATTCAGAGATAGACGTGAACCCTAGCAGGTCTCCTCAGTGTCTGGACGGACTCCCGCAGTATCCCTATCGCTCTAGGACAGACATATTAAAGTTTATCAGCAATCTACTCCAGGATCATGGACTCGCCTAGACTGAAACAACACCTAAAAAAAAAACTTTAAAAAGAGACAGAAAGGTACAAAGGGGACGGGGAAAAAATGGACAAACGCGTTCATGTTCATTATCCTGCTCTCATGTTTTTTACGTCCCCCACCTCCACTATCATTTTTAGACTGTCTCCTATTAAAAATGTTCTCTTGTTTGTTTGTGTGTGGTTTTTGTAGTGGAGAAGGCAAACGCAGAGCCCCCCCTCCCCGAAGGCTGAAAGTGGTCCTCTCTCCCTCTGCCAACAGGCGACTGTAGGCAATTACAAAACGCCAGCCGCCACAACTTTATGCCCCCCCTTATCCTCCCTCTTTTTTACCCCCCCTCCTCTCTCTCTCTCTTTCATCTCTTCTTGTTTCTTTCTCCTCATTCTTTCTCTACCCCTCCCCCCCTTATCTCTGTCTCTCTCTCCTCTTAGATATACAGTGTGTTAATTGTGCGTAGTTTGCCACTATGCCTAGTTTCTCCACATAAAACATTGTGGTTGTGTCAAACATTTCCTTTTTTTTTCACTGAAGTGACTCCATATGGATTGACCCAGGCATTGTACATATGAATTATTAAGCTGTTTTTTTTTTTTTTCATCTTTCATGTCAACGATACACATTTATACTAGGACTGGGTTCCCTCAGGAAAGAGCTTTAGTACATGAGTATAACATTTGTCAGTCACTATTTGGGTTTTTTGTGCTTTGCTCAATGTGGTGGACTCCACATGCTGTTTTAGAAAAGAAAAGTCGGGTGTGATTTTCCTTCCTCTCTTTAACAGTGGTCTCTTGTTTTTGTTGTTGTGTTTTACAGTTCTTTTTCCCTGGCTCTGCCAGTCCTGTTTACCAGGCCGTGCCCGAAAATGAAACTCGAAAAAACAGCCCTACAGTTTTGTCTCCTGCAGCAAATCTGTTTTTTTTTTTTCTTTTCTCTAATGTGCTTGTTTGTTGTTCTTTGTGTGTTTTTTTTTTTTTGTTTTTTTGTTTTGTTTTTTTTTCTTTCAATGTGTACTCTTAAGAGTTCTTTTTCTGCCTTGTGTAATAACCAAAATTGTGAAATATCATCCTCGGCACACAAAAGGAATATTTCAGCCTTTTGTTGGGACTGAAGTGTTTTTTAAGTTTGTTTTTTAAATCTTTTAAAGCATTTGCGTGTGTGTTGATGGCACGTGTTAGCATGCTAGCGTTCCTGTGAGACACCAGGTAAGGCCAGTCTCCAGCAAAGTTTGAGAAGAAGAGGGAGGGAACAAAAAACGTGACGCGGAATTGAATGTCTAGTCGTAACTTTTTTAATTTATTTTTTTCTTGTCAGTTGTTTAGTAAGAAAGCAACATTTACTTAGCATTATTTGATTGTTTCATCGCCACAATCTCTGAAAGTGTTTTTGTGTTGTGTATCTCGATCTTTCTCTGTGTGCTTTTAGCGAAGCTGCCAACGTGAGTCGCTTGTTCATAAAACGTCTATATGAAAAGTTGAAAGCACATCACCCGGAGAAGCCACTGTGCTCGCTCACGTTTGGTTCATGACTTAAATAACACGCGTCCAGGTGATCACATCTTGGCAGTATTAACTGCAGTAGTGTGTTTTGTTTTTGTTTTTTTTCCTAAAAAAATGAAATTTCCCCATCTTAGTTTCTCACTCAGTGATAAGTGACTTGGACAGCAGTTAAAAAAATATATTTAAAAAAAATTCAAATGATACCTAAAAAAAAGCAGAGACGCAGGTGGTAATGACATTTGGAGGCGACTGTGTTTATTGCCTGAAAATCATGAATGTTCTCTCTCTCTCTCTCTGTCTCTTCCCTACTTGATCTTGTCGAAAACGTCACGTCTCTGGTTTTAATTCAAGCTTTCTTGATCTTGAAGGTGTGATCCCGGACGAGTCGAAAGCTCTGTCGCTGATGGCGCCTGCCAACGCCGTCGCCGGGCTGCTTCCAGGAGGAGGACTGCTCCCCACGCCCAACCCTCTTGCATCGGTAACGTCCAGTTACAAATCTGATTTTAATAATGTGCAAGTTTTAAAGTTGCTTTCGAGATCACAATGTTTTAGCGACGTCTGCATTTTAATGCTTTATGACTTTGTAGAAGATAAGACTTTAATTCACCCTAACCAAATAAAGATCATCACCTCACATCATGGGTGATGATGGCTGGTGTCAATGTACAATCCTGAGCCATAACCGAATTAAACTAGGGACATTTAACATTCAGAAGAAAGGTCTGTTTTTGTGACCATACATTCGATACGCAGTATTATGATGCAAACATAGAAACTATTAAAGATGCATTTGGGGAAAAAAATTACTTTTCCAGTAGGATTCTCAATAACTTTTGAAAAGCTATATATATATGTATGATTGTATATAATATATAAAGCTATAATGGTCCTGTACAGTGCTGTGGAAAAGTATTTGCCCCTTCCTGAATAAAAAAAAATCATTAAACAAATTGTAATATCATGCAAAGAATTGCCTGAGTAAATACAAAATGCAGTATTTAAAGGGATTATTAAGGGGGAAAAACGCTGTCCAAACCTGCCTGGCCCTGTGTGAAAAAGTAATTGCCCCCTTAACCTATTGACTGGTTGTGGTAACTGGCAGTGAGTCTTTCGCATCGCTGTGGAGAAATGTTGCCCAACTCTTCTTCTGCGGAATTGCTTTAATTCATCCACATTGGACGGTTTTCAAACTTACTTTTTCACATGACGGCAGGTAGGTTTGGACAGGATTTTCCATTAATTATTGAAATCGTGATTTAAAAACTGCATTTTGTATTTATTTGAATTATCTTTGCGTAATTGCGTAAAATGTATAATCATAACTTTTAATGATCATTTTAAAATTATACCATAATTTACATGTGACAAATGTGTAAAGAAATCAGGTAGTGGCAAATACATTTTCACAGCACTGTATATTTATAGAGGCCATTTTTAAAACACTAAAGAGATCTCCATTGATGTTCTAGATGGGAGGTGGTGTTCTGGGTGCTCTCGGTGGTCCTACCATGTTACCTGGAGCCGGCATGAGTCCCCAGGTGAGTGCTCTTTTTCTTCACTTTTCTGATAATTCACTTTAGTTGGTGCTTGTTAGCGGCACGACTGACTTTTGTGGGGGGGGGGTGTTGTTGTTCTAGGCTCTCTCTGCGGATCAGCTTCTCAAGCTGATGACCTCAGTGGATCCGAAGTAAGTCTGACACGCCCGTTAGATCAACTTTAACCCCTGACCTCTACGTCGAATAGTCAGTCTGATGTGAATGTTCCGTTCACTTTTAGGATGAACCAGATGGCGGCGAGCATGGGTCTAAAGGCAGACGCCTCAAACAAGGAAATCGAGGAGGCGATGAAGAGAGTCAGAGAGGCACAGTCCCTCATCTCGGCTGCGATCGAGCCCAGTAGTGAGTGAAAAACTATTTATTTACTTCCTTTTTTTTCTTTTTTGTCTGAAGTACAAAAATGGAAAGGGTGATGATTTTATTTTTGTCTGCAGGTAAAAAAGACAGCAAGCGCAAACATTCTCGCTCCAGATCCAGGTCTAGATCCAGACGCAGGAGATCCCGCTCTCGCTCCCGACACAGGTACACACTTAATATATTATGACGTGTGTGTTTGAAGATGGAGCTGCGTGATGTGGCTGAAAGAATTTATAACTTTTTTGTTAGGGATTTTTGCCATACATGAGTTATTTTCTCTCTTTATAATTACTAAACACGTTTATGGACAGATTGGTTTTATTTACTAGAACTAGACGTGTGTTTGCGTGGAATTTAATTGCACACTCATACGCGTGTGTGTATTAGAATCTGTTGAATTTTGAGAGGAAAAATTTCTTGCGCATTACCACGAAGGTGAGAGATTGCATTTATTAAGTAGATTTTTCAGTTAGATTTTTCGGTTGCAACACTCCGTTGCACTTACGAACTTACATTTCGTAAGTGCGAAATGTACAGCGCCATCTGCTGAATTTTGAGATGAACTAAAAAACTAATTTTCTCCAAGGTTGTTTTGTTTTGGTCAGTTTTATTTTTATGTGTATAGATTATTTATGATAAAAAAAAAGCAGTGTATCCCAGTTGTTTTTTTTTTCCTTTCTTTGTTTTTTTTTTTTTTGATGGGCACCAATTGATAATTGACCCAGGAATTTCTTTGCTTATGGAATGCCCCCCCCCCCCATTCTACTTCTTCTTTGTCCTTTTCATTTTTCTTTTTTTGCTTAGTCATGTTTGTATCGTTGGGTTACAACGAAGTAAAATTTAGTTCATCGTAGTGCTGGAAAAAAAAGGTTGTCACTCTATACTGCACAATCCTGAGCATATTTATTAAAACATAGTAATACAAATAATGACTAAACAAATGCTGTGGTGTTTAAGGGCTACGTGCTCTGACAGACGGCAGCGAGAGCGATGAGTTCTTAAATGTTTTTACCTCGTCGTACTCTTCATATCAGGGTAGATAGAGGAGAGGGTTAGTAGGTTGGACATCTGAAACTTGAAATAATTAGAAATATCTAATAAATCTAAATATTTTTAATGGTCATATGTATTTGTTTGTTGTATGTAGTAGAACATTTTTGTGCAAAAAAAAAAGATCTAGAGTTTGTTTATAGCTGTTTATTTTCTTGTAGAACACAGCGTTTGTGTTTTCATGCGTACAGTTTGTCGCTGCTCTAACTCTCGAGGCGTGTATTCTCTCTCCACAGGAGGTCGAGCAGCCGGTCTCGCAGACGCTCCCGTTCCCGGAGCCGCAAACGCTCCCGCAGCCCCAGGAGGAGGAGGTCCCGCTCCAGGGACCGCGGCCGACGCTCCGCCAGCAAATCCAGGTTCGAGATGCTTTTCACAGCCTCAGTCTGTGTTACTGCTAACAGAAAGCTTAGTCATCGTGCGCCATACACGCTAATCCCGACTTTACTCTGTAACCGTGTTTTTAAAGGTCTGTTGTTCATTGCTCTCATCAGATCAGCATGCGGATGTTTGCCTGTTTTTAGTTTCTCTTCAGATTGTTGCTTTAGCTTTGTTTAACTCTGATGTCATAATAATCAGCTGCTGTCCTGACTAATGAGCCTTTAAGCGATCGATGGGTATTGTGAGGCGATACGATGATCTCAGAGCACGGTGGATGAATATGTCTCCGCGATTAGGTTATTTTATAGAGATTTGAGTGCCATGGTGCCGAGGGTGAGTCAAAATTTATCCGCACTCCGGTATCCGCACTCCGGTTATATAAAAACTCCTGTCTTAACAGCTTACCAGATGTCTCTTAAAGAGAATCATTACTGGATTCTTAAGGCCCGGTATTGGAACATTATCAGGAAAAATGTTCAACAATCAACAGTGCTTGTTATAGTGAGATGCTTACTGAAGAGCCGAAGCCCAAACTTTGGATTAAAGGGCAGAGGACTACTATACAAGGGCGATGTCATCACACTTCCACCCACACGGTCAACACTCTGCAAAAAAACAACTTAGTTTTGATGTGTTAAAGCATCCTCCCTATAGACCTGATCTCGCTCCATCAGACTTTCACATGTTTGGGCCCCTATAAGCAAGACGAAGAGTCATTTCTGATGAAGAAGTGAAGACTGGCTGTGCATTTGTGGCTCACGGCTCAGCCTAAAATATTTTAATGAGGGGAATATGAAAGATTGTGACAGTGTTTTGAAAAGCAAGAAGATTTAAAAACAAACAAATGTATTTTTTGTGTTAATTAAAATAGATTCTCCAGCGAGTGTGTGGATAGTGTTTCTCTTACCCTCAGAGTTGACTCTTACACAACTGGTGTAATAAAAAAAAATGGAAAAAAGGCTTATGGGTTTGCTGAAAAAACAGAGTTTGCATAGTATCTATAAGAAGGTTACAAAATCGTAATAAGTTGTTGGTCCTTGTTAAGCATCTCGTAGCTGTATTTGCAAGTCTGCTGTTCATGGAAAACCAAAACCGCTAAACACAAAGTGCTTTAAAAAAAACCTTTAATAGCAATGCAGTACCAACTCAGTTTCTGAGTAGCGTCTGTATAATAGGACATTACTCACGTACCCCGTCTAAAACAAATGCTGTTTGGTGTTAATGTTGTGGATTTGTAATTCAAACTGACACATCGTTATCCAAAGTGCCTTTATTTATTTTCTTTTCCTTTGAACGGCAGCCTGCAGTGTGTGTGAGAGACATGTGAATCTTAAGCTCTTTCCTCAAGGACTGATTGTTGTTGCTAGGCAACACTACAGGAAACTTAATTTAAAGGTGCAGCCGAATTAATGAATCAGTCGGCTCTCTTCACACCAGGCGCATTTGGTGTCAGGGAGCGCTGTGCAGTATGAATGTGTTTTGAGAGAAAAAAAAACATGAAACGATTTCTTGATAGAAATGTGCCGTCTTTAATAAGTTAGCAGAGACGAGTCAGGAATAGAGGGGACATCTTTTAAATATCAAAAGAGAAAATATATACAGGCTTCCATAAAGGTGTTTGTTTCATTCTCAGGGATAGAAAGAAAGAGGAAAAAGACAAGAAACGCTCTAAAACGCCTCCAAAGAGCTACAGCACCGCCAGGAGATCTAGAAGCACGAGCCGGTAAATGTTTCAACCTCAACTATCTCTTCCCTGGAAGCCTCATGCTTTAGCTATTAACACTAAAACCATTTCTTCATCCATTCTTCTGTGTTTGTACTCTAGTCGTCTAAGTGCAGGAATTGATTCATCACGGCATTTAAATTGCTTGTCGAGGGGGAAAAAAAAAAGCCAAGTAATTTTGTTTTAACTTTACACTCCAAGTTAGTAAAATGTGAAAGGGTGAATTTACTTTTTTTTAAAAATATATAATCATTATCTCTGTAATCAGTCTCGAGCAATCCTACCCCATGTCTCGTCTGAATACTGCACTTAGACCCTTTAACCCTTTTACATCTCTCTACTCATTCCTATTATTTATACATTTCAGCTTCTTTTTTTTTCTTTTATTTTTTATATATATCTTCTATTACGAGTATAAGTAACTCCACAGCCTTTTCACCTCTCTGTCCCCCCTCTGCCTTTTCTCTTCACAACGCAGGAGACGAAGAAGGAGCGTCAGCCGATCTCCACGAAGATCTCCCAAGAGAAGAGCATCCAGGACACCGTCGCCCAGAAGGTGTGGGATTCATTCGCATCGCTTTCACTCTCCAGTACTGAAGCTGAAACCTCGAGTATCAGCAGATTTAAAATCAATTTTTTCCATCCTCTTTAAAACTTAATGTTTAAAAACATTTTTTTTTGGTGGGCAAAAAAAACTTGGACAAAAACTTGGACAAAACCACAAATCTTTTTGCATAAAAAATTATATTTTAAATTGTACTGTATAACA
>JAOVVB010000043.1:3711726-3730574 GCA_028570985.1 Heterobranchus longifilis
GCCCTAAGCACGATGTGCCGGCACAGATTTTAATTTGTTTATGCTAACATATAGAAACATGATAAAAATGTAATAAAAGTGGTTTAGACCTTGGCTTTGGGAGTCTGACAACTTCACCAAGAGGTGAGACCTGGGTCTGGATAAAAGGGTAAAGCTTTAAAGATTCATGTATACATAAATATTACAAATACTACATTGATCAAATCCACACTTACTTCTCTGGTGCATTCCAGGTGAAATGAAAATCATATATCATTCAAAATACATCATCATTAAAAACAAATCGTGTATCCGCTGTTCTGTGAAAACCTTTTCACTTTTGTTCCTACAAAATATGACCACCTTGGGGTGCTGTGTGTTCATGAAATAACCACAAAGTGTATTCAAAGTGTATTAGTAATGCAGTAACACACTCGATTCTTCATGCCGTCTTTCGCACAGACTAATTCAGATGCAGGAAGTGAAATAGGACGTCTGAAATTATATAATATATACACCGATCAGCAATAACCTTTTCACTGCATAGCATTAACACATTAACACTGATTATCAGTTATGTACCAGTAAACCGGTGACAGGATCATGCGCAGCAAAGGCTCACCCATACCCAGGGGGACCAAAGACTAGACCGACCGGTCTGATCCCACAGAAAAGCAGTCACCCAAAAGAAATCACTGAAAAAGGCCAATGCTGGACACGAAACAAGGGCACCAGAACACCCAGCACGATGAGCACGCTGACCCGGCTTCCAAATGTCCACAGTTCGATCGAGCATCGGATGCGCCAGATAAAGAAGTCTGATTTAAGGAGGACCCGCCCTGCAAACCACGGCACAGAATGGATCTGCTGCTAATGTTCTGGTACCAGACACCACAGCACACCCCAGAGGTCTTGTGGCATCGTCAGCCCAAGGGGGGAAGATACTCAATACTGGGCATGATGTTTTGCATTGTACTATATCCCTTACTATGTATAACCTTAATAACCATATATGAATAGCACACTCTTATCCCCTGAAGAAGCTTGATAGAATTCATCTGGGTGTGATTCAGCAGCGAGAGGGCTGACGAGACATTGACGACGCTTTATGGCTTCATCATACTTCTTATTCAAATCACAACATCCACTAGGGGTTTGTGTGTGTGTGTATGTGTGTGAAGTGATATCAGTTTTTTTTTTATTTTGTAAAGCAGGTTATTAAATAATGTTTTGCCGAGGCGACTCGGGTGTTACCACGCTGCACGCTGATCGACTGTGTCATATCGAAGAGCGATCTCCTCTCGTCCATAGAATTGAGAAGTCAATCAAGATTAAACATTTCTATTCACATGCACTGTATGAGCACTTATTCATTGACGTTACCGACAGAAAGAAATAAAAGTTGTGACTGATCACTTCTACTAAGTGAAATATATAAATTTCATTCATAATTATGCACTCATTTTTCTATTTGATTTTGATTTAATCCTTTGACAAATGAAGTGTCTCAGCAGCTCCGAACTCAAAGCGACACAGATGATTTGTTTGTCTTTTAATAGCTTTCAAATGCGTCTGATGAAAATGCTAATGTGTTTGGTTGTAGGTGGATTTTTTTAATGATGTAAAAATAGATAAACCAAGGTCATTAACTATTAAAGTATCAAGACCAGAAAAATAGCTAAATATTTTTTATTTTCATTCCAAATTTTTTTATTCAGCTCACCATGTTCTTGCGCTTAATATTCTTCAAGTCAAATACAGCAGTGCTGTAGGCGTAAAAAAACACTTTCCATACAAATTCTGTGTCAAAAACGTGTTAAGGTCTAATAATGGAAAAGAAAAAGGAAAAAGAAGAAACAAACAGAAAACAAAATCCTAACCTTGGGGTTCTTAAGTGATTGGTTTCTCATGGAGCTACACAATTCTGAAATTCCTGTATGTTTTTCTCTCAATTGCTTCATTTGCATTTGTTTGCTTTTTTGTAAGATAGAAGCATTTGCCAGTGACAAAATATAAAACTTTGCGCCTCTCCTGATGAGCAGTTGAAACAATATATGCGATCAGATATAAAATTAAAACCACTGCCAAGTAAAGTGAATACCATTGATTATCTCATTAATTGTTAATTAGCAGAAAGTGAACAATCAGTTCTCAAGGGTTGATGTGATAGAAGCAGAAAAGCAGTCAGAGTCTGAGCAACTCCAAAACGACAAGTCTTGTAGGGTGTTCCTGGTATGCCGTGGTCAGGACATACCAAAACTGGTCTTATGCTGACTCCCGTCCTCCACCAAAAACATCTACACTGGGAATTCTGCACCATGGAGCAATGGAAGAAGGTGGAATCTAAAATTCTCTCTTTTATTGCCCTGCTTTTCCTAACTTAGTTGATCCTTAATTTCCAACCATCTTATAGGAAGGCACAGGCTCCCGACTACCGACTGCATCCTTTTCGAGCTCTGACTCAGTAACCTGGGCAAGAAATGGCTCCAGAATGCACTGTGGAAAGAAGGCAAGCCGGTAAAGGCGGCATGATGATCTGGACAATGTTCTCCTGGAAACACCTTGGATCCTGGAGTTCATATGACTGTCACTTTGACACATACCACCTATCAAAACATTGCTGCAGACCTTTCAGCAGGAGAATGTGCCCTGACACACTGCAAAAAATGTCCAGGAATGGTTTGAGGAACATGAGAAAGAGGTTAAAGTGTTGACCTGACCTCCAAATTCCCCAGATCGCAATCTGATCGAGCATCTGTGCAATGTGCTGAACAAACAAGTCTGATCCTTAGTGGCCCCACCTAACATCATACAGGACTTAAAGGATCTGCTGGTAATGTCTTGGTACCAGACACTGCAGCACGTCTTCAGAGGGCTTGTGGAGTCCTGGCCTCACAGGATCAGGGCTGTTTAGTTGGCACAAAGGGGACCTTCATGATATTAAGTAGGTGGTTTTAATGTCATGGCCGGTTGGTGTAAATGGTGAAAAAAACAGATTCAAAAAAGAAGAAATCATGGCATTGCTGGCTCAGTGGTAGGTTTCTGACTGGCCATGTGGAAGGCAGAGGTTCAATTCCCACCCAATGACCAAACCATAGCCATTGGATGCAAGGTGTCGTTCCCAAGAGAGGGTTGCGCAATGATGGGCATCCAGTGTAAAATCAAGTTGTGCCAAGTTGTATGCCGACTATGTGGTCCACTATTGTATACAGATTATATGCTTTAATGACCCCCCCCTTGGACGGGAGCAGCTCAAAGACTAACAACATCATCAGATTCAAACACCTGAAATTATAACTTATCACTTTTTGACAAAGTGTGTTGAAATGATGTTTACTGAGTCTTGAGGTGAGCACAGGACCATCTTTATGATCACAGCAGCAGTGCTCAGGTCTACATCTACAAAAGGTGATACGTGGATCTAAAGCATTTTCTGGGCAACCATGTGAAACCGTTCACACCAGCCGAGAGCGAGCGTCAAGAACTGGAAATCCAAGCAAAAGAAGAATCAGAATGAATCAGGCAGATCCAGAGGAGAGAGAGAGAGAAATAAAACCGTTTTAGAAGCAAACACCAGCATCACATCGGGCAGCAGGAGAGCACATACAGCTTGACAGACAAAGAGCAAGAGAGAGAGAGATAAAGTGGACAGATTATTAGATATGCTCTTGACCTATAGTACAACAAAAGCGTGTACACTGTGAGAGAGCGTAAGCAGGCACTCGGGCAGGTCTAATAGAGAGAGAGAGAGATAGAAGGTAGCACAGGCATGAGGGCACCCTGGGACATAAAACATCCCACCACTCCATCATCAATAAACTTGAGTGAACGCTCTCTTTTCCAAGAAACCACTCTTGAGTTATTGTGGCTGCATTTGGTCTTAATATCAGTCTCTAGAACTCTTCCTCCAGGTGTTGGCTGCGAGTGCAGACACAAATACACACCTGCATACAATTTACTCATGCACAACACTACTGACGCTGCAACTTTTTTACTTTATCTACCTACCTCAGATTGTCTATGCTTATCTGGATTGTTCTTTCTTTATATGCTGTTTATTCCACATTTCACTCTAGCTCATGTCATGAATTACTGATATCTCATATCACAATGCTCCCATCTCTGTACGCCTCTGAACTTACGCCGTTTTTTTGAATCACACCTGCAACCTTTTCTTTTCCAAACATTACAAAAGTTAAACTATTATTATTGTTGGTAAAGCATTCTATTACTGTTTTGTACTTTTTTCAAAAAGAGTGTGAATGCTCATGTGTGCAACAATTTTAGCCGTGCATCTCAGCACAGATGTTTTGTATACAGTGTAGGATTAGAGGTGATTATGGACTGCTTATGGGTCTCTGTGTAATTGTTATTTCTGCAGCTTTCAGGTTGTCCTGCAACTTATTGTCACTGACTGCTGGCTCCTCCTCCTTCTCCTCCTGACTCCTCCTCCTTCTCCTCCCGGCTCCTCCCCATTTGCCTCTTGACTCCTCCCCCTTCTCATCCTGACTCCTCCTCCTTCTCCTCCTGGCTCCTCCTCCTTCTCCTCCTGGCTCCTCCTCCTCCTGACCCCTCCCCTTCTCCTCCTGACTCCTCCTCCTGACTCCTGACTCCTCCTCCTCCTGACTCCTCCTCCTGACTCCTCCTCCACCTCCTCTTGCCTCTCTTATCATTAAGTCTGACATTGTTATGAAATCCCTAATGGCACACCTGTTCATGGACAATTCCTGCGTTTTATGAAACCAGTTGTACTGACAGTGATTTTTAAGATCTTTGCTATATGGGTGTCTGCAGCTTTTTCCATTCGAGTGGCGTTCCTGAGAATTTTAGCAAGACAAGATCTTTCACTTCGACCATGATTGCTAGTTGTTGTATGAAATCTTCCCACCCGATTGGCAACGTCTTTTTAAAATGACACATTTATTTAAACATAAAAATGTCCAAAAAACGTTAATTTTTTTATTTATACAAATGTGTGTATGTGTTTTGTTGAGGAACTGATTCTGGCACTTGTAAGTTAACAAAATGTATGTCTTTTCCCAATTATGGGTTAAATAACACAAACACAAACGTACAATTATTTATTTTCCCTCATGGTATTCGTAATGAAGAAGAAGCCCTGATGGTGTGTAAAGACAAAATTGTATTTTCGATCTGCACAAGTCATCACTGGCAGCTTCCACAATTTCCAAATTCCAGCTTCCATCCTTTTGAAAAATTATTTATTTTTACTTTCTTTCTTGTTTAATTCATCTCAGAGAATGAATGGTGTGTTAAAAGGAATACTGTTCAGTAAGACAGAAGGCCTAAGAAATCATTTTTGATGCTTATGAGCTGCTAGATTAAAGCAAGACACACCCCAGGACATTCTCGTGAGCAAATAATTGGATGAACACAAGGCTCGCACAGGAGGAAACTAATCAGGTTAGTCAAATCCATTTTTTTCTGTCTAGATGATCAATATGATCATATCGGTGTCCATAACAATAAGAGACAGGTGCGAAAAGCTTTGATTTCAGCAGCAGTTTAGAGACTTAGATATCTTTTTTTTTTTTTTATTATAGCCAAATACAGCCATCACAGGATGCTGAGTTTAGTCTCCGTGCATGTTGTATGTTCTGGCGGTTCTTCTTGTAGCTTTGTGGTTTTGAAAGCATCTGGTGTAATAGGAGAAAATAACTAGGCTGCCAATTGCAGCGGTTCCAGCTCGAGGCTTTATGGACTTTGAGGCATGCATGGCTCCGGTTCAGCCTGATTAGGTTAGACTTTTGCAGGCAAAGTATTTTTGTTCCCACAATAATGCCTGATTCATCAATGTCAGGGTCAGACGTAGAAGCCCACAGCAATCACGCTTTGATGAATCACTCCTGATCCAAATTGACATGCGCGTCGAACAACGGCCATGAACTATCTGCACATAGGCATCAACCTCAATCATCCTGCGCTGCTCTTGGAGAGATGAGCTCAGGCCCGATTCTCACCTGAAGCCTCCCCGAAGGCGCAGAATTAGCTGGGAACTAGGCACTCCTCGAGAAAGGGCACATAAGAGTATCAGTCGTAATGCTGCACAGGGTTATGAGATGCGCTTTAGTCCCCACCCGAGACCTGTAGGCTCTTCTGTTGATGGAGGTTCATGAATTGAGGGCACGCCGGAGATTGTGAACTCTCCCCTCGGAGCCGTAATCATTCATATTCCGCCGGATGCCCTTCACACGCACAGGCACTAAGCTTTACTCATGCACACATAAACCCCTGTGTTTTACTCCGGCGTGATTGCAGACGGCACTTTAATCCGCTGCAAGAGAAACACTCCGGTAGCCTTGATGTGGAGAGACAGAAGCTACAAAGAAAGTACGCCGTGAAGATGGATCAGAGATTTTGTTTTCATTTCTATGCACAGAATTAGGCTCATCTGTTACATTCAGGCTAAATGTGTTTTTCAGAGGGACGGGAATGATGTCGGGGGGGGGGAGTGGGAAATGACACTAGGTCATTTCGTACCGAAAGTATTTCTGAGTCGTCTTTACTTGCCTCTATGAATCACGTCTTAAGTAAAAGATTGCCTGCCATTATAGCCCACGTTTAAATCCACACCAGCTTTTTAAAACATTTCCAGTAACCACAGAGTGATGGATGCTTTGAACATTCGGTTGCTGTGGTTTACATCACCTACACTGTGTCTCCGATGAGCTCGTTAGAAGAAAGACGAAAAGGAACGCACACGCTGTGTAAACTGGCTGTTATAATGACAGCTATAGAGATGATATAACGTTTATATAAAGTTTTCCTTTGTGTGTAATAAGAGGAACAAAGCACATCAGAGAGTGGTGTTGTGGGAAAATAAGTAATAATGGGTGGTTCAGAAAGTTTATCCTCTTTAGATGTTCTTAGCATCTATGTGCCCCAGATACAATAGGAATTTGACTAATTTACTCATATAAATGAAGGCTTTTATCATTTTCGGTAGGTGATGGCATCGAAACTGGAGACTCCTTCCAAAAAATCTTAAATAAACAGAGCATAGAGCCGTGTGTGTGTGTGTGTGTGTGTGTGTGTGTGTGAGAGAGAGAGAGATGAAATGCAGCATTCATTTATAACCTTCTGAGAAATGAGTGGCATGAAAATGTAGCTAAGTCTGAAAGAGAAAGTTTTCATTTTTGAGATTTGATAAAATCTAACACTTTTAACAGACTACACTATCAAAAAGCGGCGGAGACGTCCGAGCACTACGGTTTTGATGTAAATGCATGTTTCATTAGATTTCATATGAATCTGCTATAAAACATCATTTCATTTCAACCCACAGACAGTATTTGAAGTCTTCCTTAATAAATACACCCTCAGTGGACTACCTTTATGTCAGTAAATAAAGACCTTTATCTCATAAAGCTGCCACAGCTTCGCTGATTGAAGTAACCCCAGTTTAATATTCATTTTTCATATAAAATATATATAAGTGTCAGAGCTGAGAATATATAATTACTGTAGATGGGACATGCTGGATATTTATGCTTTAGCCTTTATCTCTCAGCTGTATCGCTTACATTGTGGTTGTATGATTCAGACAACTAGGGAGGCAAATGCTCACACTTTTAACACACTTGGTGTAAAGAATAAATCACTTTTCTTTTCCTTCGACTTTATGTCCTGATGTCCTGGAGTATTTTTTCCTCTTATACTATGACAGCCATTTGTAAACTGTCTATTGAAAAAGCACATCTGTTTATGGTCACTTACTTTATAGCAGCTATAAACAGTCATTTCTCCACTAGTTTTTATTTCTTTCTCTCTTTTCAGTCAGGAACTGAATATAAAGATATACACATTATTTGCTTTTTAGAAATTACCTTTAAAAATTGCACAATTTAAAAAATGATCACATTTAATTTAATCTAATTATTTTAATTTATTTATATTTACTATTATGGTGCAATTTGGCTCAGGAATAATCTGAATAATGTAATGTAATGTGATGTAATAAAATAAAATAAAATAAAATAAAATAAAATTCACAAAATGAAAATCAATGTGGGGATTTTTAAATATTTAGGCGTAAAATATTTTACTTTGATGGAGAATTATATAAATTTTTTTTATAGAAATTTATTTTAGATTTTAAAAGAATTAATATTTTATTTAATGTTAAATTTACTCAATTTTGTATTCTGCATCACTTAAAAAAGTTAAACTGGTCACTATATTAATTAAATTAAATTAAATTATTATTATTATTATTATATATTTATTTATTTTTATTAAGGCAGCACGGCGGCTTAGTGGTTAGCATCGTTGCCTTGCACCTCAACAGCCCAGGTTCGATTCCCACCTCAGTGTCTGTGTGCCTGGAGTTTGCATGTTCTCCCCATCTAAAGACATGCAGATTAGGCTAATTGGCATTCCCAAATTGCCCATAGTGTGTGTGTGTGTGCGCCCTACGATGGATTGGCACCCCATGCAGGGTGTACCCCGCCTCGTGCCCTAAGTCTCCTGGGATAGGCTCCCAGGCCCCTACGACCCTGAATACAGGATAAAGCGGTGTAGATGATGATGAGTGAGTGAGTAATTAAGGAATCAATAATTACCATAATAATTAGATTATGTGGGATGTCAGAGACACAAGCCCCCTGTGTAATATTTCACCATAAAAACAATGAGGTATATGAATGAGCGCATTAAACATTTTAAACAACAGTATCTGATCTCTGTAAAATCCACTACTCATATCCCGCACCGAACAAATCCAACAGCATGTGATATTGTTTCAGCAACACCGCAATCAGCCATGTGAGGTAATTACATATACCATTGCCATGATCACATGTTTCTCAGATAAACAGCTTCTTTCACATGTGTGTCAACAGATTCACACAACGGCATGGAGGACATATGTTTCCCACACACACACACACACCATATGTTCAGCCTTCTTAATCAGCTGCAAAGAATTATGTTGTTGAATTCTGTGGCGTGAATATGCAAATAGTCTCACTTTCACATATGCTGAGATATTCCTCACTTTTTAAGTAAGTAGGCATATGTCAAATGCTATAGATTATATATACAGTATAATGTACTGTATACATGACACAGTGCCGACGGAAAGTTTTTAGACCCATCCAAGTTTTCCACATTTTGTTATGGTTCACACTCATCTGAAAATGGATTCAAATTCCTTTTCCCCCATCATCATTCATAATACTCTGTAATGACAAAGTAAAAACAGGTGTTTGGAGTATTTTAACAATTTATTAAAACATAAAGACTGAAATATCCCATTTAGACCCATCACCAAGTATTTGGTTAAAGCAGCTTTGGCAGCAATGACAGCCTCAAGTCCGCTTGTGAATGATCCTACAAGTTTGGCGTAGCTTTCTTTTGGAACTTTCTTCCATTCCTGTCTCTGGCTGGACCGCTCCAGGACTCTTGGCAGTATGCTTAGGTCGTTACCTTGCTGAAATGTAAACCTTCCTCCAACTCTGAGATCCTGAGATCCACCTTATGGAAGGTTTTCACTCAGGATAGCTCTTTATTTCATCTGCATCAGTTTTCTAATCTCCCAGTTCCAGTCACAGAAAAACATCCGCACAGCATGGTGCTACCACCACCGTGACTCACTGTTGGGATGGTTTTAATAAGATGATGTGCGGTGTCGGATTTCCTGATTCCAAATCTGTGTGTCATCAGACAAGACGATTTTGTTTCTCATGGTCTGAGAGATCATTCAGGTGCTTTTTGGTAAACTCCCAGCCAGCTGTAATGTGGATTTTAGTGGGGAACGGTTTTTGTCTGGATGCTCTATCATAGAGTGATTATTGGTGGAGTGATAGTTGTCCTTCTGTAAGGCTCTCTCATCTCCACAAGGGAACTCAGGATCTCATTTATAGTGACCAATGGGTTCTGAAAAGACTGTTGGTTGTCCAAAACCTCTTTCATTTGAGAATGATGGAGGTTATTGTGCTCTTGGGCGCTTTCACTGCTGCAGAAAGTTTCTTGTGTGCTTCCTCAGATCTGTGTCTTGACACAATCCTGTCTCGCTGGTCTACGGATAATTCTCCTGATGACCTCATGGCTTTTCTTCCACTCAGACATACACTTTTTATGGTGTGTGACAGGTGTGTGCCTTGCCTAATTATGGTCCAATGAAATAATTTAGACACAGATGGACTCCAGTCAAGTTGTACAAGCATCTTTCTTATACGTATATATTAAACTGCTGCATTCAAATACCAAGTTTGATGTCAGAAACTATAGTAGAAATTTTATTGGACGCGATTTCACTTTCAGAACAGAAAAATTGGCAGCTGTTGCTTTGACACCCACATAAATTAAAACCAAGCAGAAAATCAAACATTTACATGGGGAAAATAGAAAGAGATTTACAGACTGGTGACAAATTAAGGGGAAAAAAAGGGATCAGCATGAAGTAGGCATCGATTCTACAAGTCTGTGGAGATGTACCGGAGTGATGAGCACCATTTTTCCGAAAGATTTTCCCTCAGCTGGTATTTTGTCTCCTGTGATACTGATTGATGATGAGATTGCCTTCTGTTTACATCATTTTTATCCAGAGCTTATAGAAATAAGCCTTTGTGCGTTGTGAATGGGGACGAGTCCTCACAGAAGAAACCACGCCCATTTTGATAGAAAAGTGATCAGTCCGAGGAATTTAGTACTTATTTCCTTCAATTTATCGGACCTTGCAAATTATTTAAAAGATACATGACCATCTTTTGTTTAATTTAATTAAATAGATTCATTTGAGTTATTTAATTTAATTTACTTTAGTTCTTTGAAGGGTAAAAAAACCTAAAAAAACAAAACAGAACTGCATTGTTGCTGATATCTTTGGCATGGTGGTTAAACAGCGGCAGGCGGATGGTGTTCATTGTAATGTCTGAAAGGATAAAAGAAGCCGAGCTGTCTGGTGTTGCAATGAATTTCTGACAATTTAATTGGATATCGTTTAGGGCGAGCAGACTAAAAGCCCACGGCATTATCAGTTAAATCCAGTTCAGTGACTTTCCCGGTGTCACTGTGGCGTTCACATGCTGTAGGGTGCGTACAAGTGAATGAGTGGTGAACATTTAATGCTAGTGCTAATAAATACAAATCTAGTTGTCAGAGGACAATGTAAAAGAAAATGTGTCCTTTCTCTTCTTTTTTTTTTTTAACCATAAACTTAATCATAGGATACCTTATTCTCTGGTAGATAAACTTGCCTTTTATAAAATGCCAACTCCAACTAATCACGATCCATCCATCAAGGAACTTCTGTAGTCCAACTAGGACCTCTTCAATGGCCTCCACACTCCCAAGTTGGACTACAACGGTTGGAGGGACCAATGGTGACTTTCATTGTATTTATTTCCATTTTACAACCATGGTGGGACTGCCAGTCAGCATTCGCATGACGGGCAATTTTTCAGAACACCAGACTAGCCTAAACTGCATGTCTTTGGACTATGGGAGGAAACTGGAGTACCCAGAAGAAACCCACCAAGCACAGGCAGAACATGCAAACTCCACACACACAGACCTCGAGGTTGGAGTTCAACCTAGACCCTTCAGGTGCAAGGTGACAGTGCTAACCTTTAAGCCACCATGCCACCAACCATCATACAGGAGGAATGCAATGTAGGACACCTCAACCAAAGAAACATCAGTGGCTCTTTTAAAATACTGGCCTCCCAGGAACTCCTTTAATGGCCCTTTCTTTTAACTGAAAAAAAAAAAAAAAAAACCACACAGCCTGGCTTGATCACAAAAGGCATTCTGTTTTTGCATGACAAGGCATCACTTGCACATTACAGGAACTCGGCTGGAAGTTATCGCCACATCCCCTGTACAGTCCTGAGCTCGCTCCAAGTCATTTGCACATGTTTGGGATGTTAAAGGAGTTCCTGGGAGGCCAGTGTCCGATCATGGCTCCTTGATGGTATCCAAGCACTAGTGAAACACTGGGGTAAGTGCATAAGTGTAGCTGGAGATTATATAGAGAAATAACAGGAGTTTTTACTCCTCAATCAAAAGTCCTGGTTTGACTTGAATATGACTCCTATTTCACCAAAATGCACTTTTATCCTGCTGAGGTCATCTTTCGTCAAAGATCCCACTGTGTAAGGACAAAGACACTGGTAAAACCATTCATTCTGTGTAAATGTATTTGTTACATGTGCATGTGTGTTTTAAGTGACATGGATATAGTTCTAATCTAATACTTTTTATTCAGGTTCCAGGTGTAAAAGAATGTCTGCAGTGCTTCTGCGCCAAAGCGTAAATGAAATCTCTGTAAGTTTCACACTTTAAAATCCTTCAGTTTGATGAAGACACGTGCAAAACAGGTTTCGCTTCAGTCCAAAATTCTATATAATCTTCACAGCTGCAGTAGAAAATGTCACCATTTCACCATGGGGTGTTTATTACAGCACATAAAAATCATCATTCCGTATTGTACACTGAAGAGACTTCACTTTTAATCCTTTCATCCAGATGCCTGATCTATTCCATAACCGAAAATGATTGACAGCGCCAGGAAGTGATGTCTGGCTGGAGTCAGGACGTAATTGGTCTATTATACGCTTAGTGGAGGTAAAATTGAGTGACGGCTATCCAGGCCGTGTTGCAGACACCAGACAGAAAGTAAAGCAAGTCACAAAACAGGCGGTTAGGTCCTTTTTTTCCTAAACAACAGTGTTAATTCGAATGAAAGTATTTAATATATCACTGATGGTAAATTGGCTAAAAGGGAAAAGAGGACTTTAATTACAGGGCAGACTGGTGGAGAATAACAGATTCTGGCAGAGTAATCAGTTCTATTACCAGCGTGAGTGGCTCTGCCTCGGCCACTGATTCTTTCAAAGATAAAAGCTTTAATTGGACATCCCTTCAGCCGGCTGTTAGGATCTCGTCTCTGCTGCATTTAATATCCACTGGAAAGCTTTACGTCTAAATTCCACCAATGGAATCATCACATGGCGGTCCGTGATGATGGTGGTGATGATAAGTGTACAATAGGTCATTATCATCTTCCGTGTGATACTGATACAGTGATCTCTACATAGACATATTACCATAATCTATCAACGTGATGCACATTCATGCTCTTCCCAGGTATTTCATCAGGCCAGGAAAGCTGATATATCGGCTTAATTTATTTCTGTTTTTTTCCCCTTTGCTTAGACATGGGGAACACAGGATATCTGGGGCACTTTATCAGCTGCAATCTACTCCAGAGGCTGAGATATTACAAACTTTTTCTTTTTTTTCTTTTTTTCTTTTTGAGATTATATTACCATTCATTCATCTTGTGTAACCTCTTTATCCTGGTCAGGGTGGCACTGGATACACAGGAACACTGGTTCACTATGCACTTACTTATTTACAGACTGCAGACCATTTTTCATAGCCAATCTGCCTAGCACTATGGTTTTAGGAGGTGGGAGGAAACCACAGAAACCACCCAAAGCAAACCCACATGGACATGAAGGGAATATGTGAAACTCTGCACGGACGGTAACCTGAGCTCAAGATCAAGCCCGGAGCTGTGAGTCAGCAACGCTATCCATTGTACCTCCATCTAACCCAGTCTTTAGGCTTACAGCTCTATTTCAATCTATTTCAATCTGACACCGTTAAGGGTTCTTCATCTTTTCTCACTGGAGAACCCTTCGATGTTGTAAGCAGAACCATGTTTATGAAGGAAAGAAATGTATTATCTAAAAATCTCTTGAAGTAAAGAGAGAGAGAGAGAGGAGAAGATGATCTCAATAACATTGATGATGATCTGCTGCTGAAGATGGTTCCACTTTTAAAACATGGAAATGGCTTTGGACTGCATTTGATAAACAGTCTTGCTTATTGTTGTCATTCGAATGGGTTTAGGACTGAAAATGCTATAAAGAGATTTGGATCCACGTCTCCATCAGTGAGGAGGTATAAAGTGGGCCTCAATAAAGTGGACGTCATCTATATAAATAAAAGAAAGGTTTTGTCTGTACATTGGTCAGAACTCGCTTTTTCAATTATATCTTTACGTTTCATACATTAGAGGATTCAAAACCAGTCTCAGAAGATTATATGTCGGTATGTCTGTATGTCTGTCCAGACAGATTTTGTCACAGCATCACGCACAACTGGCTGGACAGAATTTAATGATTTTTTTTTGCAGAACTTGGACTTTTGATGAAATAACAGCACTGAAGTGGAATAAATGAGTTTTAACGCGCTGGGGTCATTTTAAGACAAAACTTCATCTTTATCCGATCTACTTTTTTGATTTCTCATCTGTGATTCACTCTCCGATTACCGAACAGGGAGTGTATTTATTTAGCTGGAGATGAAAAAAGTACAACTCAGCGTAAACAAGGTGTTTTACAAGCTTACGACTTTTTACTTCTTTGTATTAATAGGTTAGACAGAGAGTTCTGCCATACAGACAGACATGTACATGGGCTTCAACCTGAAATCATAATAATATCACTGATTACATTAAAGCTGATCAGGTTATCTTTATTTTTAACCTTTTAACCATTTCTACAAACTCTTTATCCATCAACCACATGCACTTCAGCTAGTGTTAACAAAAATGAACTTCCTGTTCAGTTTTGACCAGATAGCACACAGTTATAGAAGGGATTTCTTGTGCTATCCTACAGTACAGTAAATCACTCGAGTTAAGCATGAGTTCGACTCCTATAGAAAAAGGTGAAGATACATCCCACCATGTTGTGTTTTAGGACAACGTGCCATCTGATTAGTTACACACTTTTAACTGTCTAACTGTGCATGCAACAGTGGTTACGTGCATGACTGTCGATTTGGCTCAAAATTGTATAAAACATTTAAATATGATGGAAAAGAGAAGAGATGGAGAAAGGGAAAAGGGGAATAGGAATATTTTCTCCCACTGGGAGAAATAAATCACAATGCCAAGCAGCAATATTTGGAAAACTAGTAAAAAATCTAAAACACAGATCCATATGGCTTGGCAGCACAAGACCTCTACCTCCACTCACACACCTGGACATTGTAAATTATTTCACTTTTTTTTGAGTGAAGAGTATAAAAGTTAGAACTTTCTAGAAGCTCAGGAAAGATTTTGTGAAATCTGCTCCAACAGCACAGCTATACTCACACAAGGCTTAGATGACACGCCTTTTTTTTGTCACAGGCCATGGGTTCGATCAACTGCATTGTTAATAAAAGCATTGTTATAATTTTGCACTTAAAAAATAAATATGGAATAAAGACAATTAAACAATGCATTACGTTGTCTGGTTTTCTCCCTGAATGATGTTGTGACCTACTGTGGCGTTCCTTAATGAAGAATTGAATTACCACGGTGAAGTTTTTTCAGAATCACAACAGAAAATCAAAACCCAGTCTCCAACTCGTTTACAGAAATGTGATTCTCACAACATGGCGCATAAACACAATGCTACCCACAATTCAACATTCAGCATAATGTTAACTTTCCCTTTTCTATACCATGCCAATCATTCTGTTTTGTCACTTGTTCTGCCATCTTACCTGATGTACAACATGAACATAGGGTTCCCAACTTTAGAGGGTTCTAAGAAGTCTGGTGGCATGGTGGCGTAGTGGTTAGCAGTGTCGCCCTGCACCATCAGGTTCTGGGTTCGATTACCATGTCGGGTCTGTGTGCATGGAGTGTGCATGTTCTCCCCATGCTTGGTAGGTTTTCTCCAGGTACTCCAGTTTCCTCCCACAGTCCAACCCCAATGGACAGCATCTAGGAAGTCCTGGTGTGCTGTGGTCCATGAGGTCAGAGTCAGACAAGACTGACCGATTAAAACAAAAAAAACAAGATGAACCCATTTTAATGAGCTAAGATCTCTTAATTACCATAATAACTCTTAAAGAAGAGAGAGAGAGAGAATGATGATGATGATGATGATGATGACAAGAAGGCTACGATGATAATGATGACAATCTCTATGAATAGATATGATTCTTCTAAGGAAGACATGTCGCCTTCCTTTTTTCAGAAAAAAATAAAATGTATTAGAAAATGAAATAGCTAGACCACATTTTTCCTTCCTAATAAAGGTTCTGTGAAAGTATGGTCAAATTCCTATGAATGGTTTAGGAGGAGATGCAGATAGAAGAAAAGTGTGGAGACGATAGCATACGGACGCCAATAAGAGGTGATGGATAGTGATCCCTATGTGTCACTTATGCTTCTCAGGCTGGCGACGCAGTGATGATAATGACAATGAGGGTGATGATAATGACCGTGATGACATCCATGACAATGATGACAGCAAGAATAGTGGAGGTGATGATGATCATGATGGTGATGACAGAAATGACAATGGTTATGATAACTACAGTGATTAAGATGATGATGATGATGATGATGACGACATACCTTTCCATGAACACCTGTTCTAATGTCTACTCCTGTATCATGCCATTTGTTTATTTTGTCATTTGTACTTTACTGCCATCCTGCTTTTTAGTATCTTTATTGCATTATATCACTGCTCTTTGACCTTCTGCTTAGATTTTAACTATTTGTTTGGCTTTGTGCGTGCACAATGCCATTTAAGTGGAATCTCATCTAATCTAATCGAATCTAACTATAATAATAATGATGATGACGGCGATGACACCATTTACCAATTCCCACCAAAGTGTAATGTTATTACAAAAAAATTAGTTTTTTTTTCTTCTGCAGCTCCATAATATTAATCATTACTCCTGTTAATACCACAATGGAAAGTACAAGATAAGAGTTCCACTACGCAAAGTGGAGTGCACTTAATCTCACAACTGGCACAATCCTGGCGTAGGGCAGTGTAAACAAATAAAGAATCCCACTGACAGCTTCTGAAATTAAACTGTATATTTAATCCCTTTGTTGTGATTTGTTTCCCTACATGACAGACTCGAATAACTTTTCTCTGATGTTAATGTGATCTAAGCTTTTCACATGCATTATTAATAAGTTTGCAGGCTACTATTGCAGGTGTGAATGCAGGTTTTTTTTTTAATTTGGTGCTTTGAACAGTCAAACTTGGTGAGCTCTGTGCAGTTTGAGCTCATTCGCTCGTCTGGTTTTACAGAACACTGCCCACTAAGAGAACCCAGGACACACTGCAAGTATAATTATAACTAAGCAGAGACAACCGTGAAGTTCCGTTAATGGAGCATTCATTCAATCCGGCATTAATTATACTGAATAATGGCTCCTAAAAAGACAGTGCTATAGGTCATTTTTTTCTCGTTTCGCTCCTTGCCTTAGCTCTACATATCCATCTTTTTTAGGGCTATATTAAGTCGAATGACTTTTATACGACCTCAAAAGGCAAATCAAAGATTTTCACATTGGATGAAATCTAGAAGCCTCATTAACGTTAACGACAACAACAACAACGACAAAACTTTTTTTTCCTCCTCTTTTGCTCTACTGCTTATCTTTACTGCTTTGGGCCACACTAAAGGATAATTGGGCAGATTTTTGAGGTTGTTTCACCCCTCCTGAATCCTGATAATTGCATAACGCGTCTCAATTTTAGGCTTGTCTTAAGCGATTATCTTCCCAGAATTACTTGTGGTGAGAGGTGTAAAAAGTCCAATCTTAATTCTTGATCTTAATTTCCTCACAGTTGTGACACGGCGTCTACGATTTATAAAGAAGATATTCTTATTACAGCTGTATCATACAGTTAATGAAAGCAGGATGCAAGGGCGTAAACACTGCGATTTTTTAATAATGGCAAAAAAAAAAAAAAAGCAAAAACAACAAAAAAAAGCGAAGAAGGGTTCAATATGTACAGGCAGGCAGGCAGCAACAAACAAGGATAATCCATGTTCCATAATGAATACACAAGCAAGGGTCACAACATGGAATAAGGAAACTCCAGCTCACAATGGGCTCATGAAACAGCAGGGTTACTCAGACAAACTAATTATTGGCTTAAAACAGAACATATGGAAACAGTTTGGTAACACACCGCTGACATGACAGGGTGAACACAGGACGAGGACGGAAACGAAAGCCTACAGCTATCACAAATGACATGAACTCAAAACAACATGACACAAGAGCAGCGATGAACGCCAAGCTGAACGCTTGTCTTCCATGTTTGGTTTGATCTGGAGACACATTTGATCAAAAGAATTTCAGCATTTTCTCCGAGAGTCAAAATCGTTGTTTCATGAGTTTAATCAAAACGTGTGCAACTTTTGACTCTGGACGCAGCTTGTAGTGTCGCGTGGTGGATTTGATGATCTAGGACAACAACAAAAAAAGTAACACAAATCTGTCACTATATATTACTATATGTTTTCCCTGATTCTCGTCATGGTTACAATATTTATGTTGCCATTAACATTTACAACCTAATAATAACTAAGTCAGTAAAGACATGCTTAAGTTCAAGTTCTCAAGTTTGTCATAGTCAGGTCTCTGTGACCCTTGAAGCTTAGAGCATTTTAGCTCTTATTTGTTTTGCTGTTTTTTGAAATAAATATATATAGGACTCAGGATTGTGCAGTGGAGAGTGACATATCTTGTTTTTCAGCACAAAATAGGTAATATGTTATAACTGAATTTTACTTTATTTTAACCAACTACCCAAACAAGACCGAGCAAAATAGAAAGAAAATAAAGGATCACATAGGCAAAGAAATATCACAAATACACATGATCACATGTTTTTATGGTTGTTTTCAGATGTTTCTATGACCAAAAAAAATGATAGTAATATGCTCATTTTTGAGAAATCTACATTTTTGTGGTGTCATTCATATATTCTGGTAGTGGTAAAATTTACACGTTATAAAAGTAATGATAACTCTTGTTCTACCTGATGTATCTGAAAAATACACAGTTTAAAGTCCTC
>JAOVVB010000043.1:3758644-3775759 GCA_028570985.1 Heterobranchus longifilis
ATAGTGATGATCGCGTTCGGAAACGTACAGCTCAAGTGATCCAAAGAGTCACGGAGGTCAAGGTTATCAGTTCGGCACCTTTTCCTGATGAATAAAATGCAAACAGACTGTCTTCCGGAGCCCTGATTCAACATTTAGAATTGTAGGATTCCTTTACAGTATGTGTACAGACTTTAGCCTCAGGTTCTTGTTTTCGCCTGACAGGATGAATAGATGGACCTTTATTGTGTTTCCTGCTGTTGTTGGCCATCCTCCTTAAGGTTTGACACTTTGTGTGTTCTGACATGCTTTCTTTCTCACCATGGATGTAAAGCGTGCCTATATAAGCTTCTGTGCACTGTTTACTGAAACTAATCTGGCAATTTTCCTCTGATCTCTCTCACCAGTTATACATTTCTATCGCTTGGTGGATGTTTTTTGTTTTTCACACCATCCTGTGTTAATTAGAAAACTTTTGCGTGTGCAAAATCCTAAAAGATTATCTGAAATATCAAAACCAGCTTTTCAGGCGCCAACTAGCACGATAGGGACAAAATCATTAAGATCACACACGTGTGTGTGTGTGTGTTTGATGTCAACCATAACTAAAGCGTTTGACCTGCATCTGCATTGTGCTGCTGCAACACGTCTGTCTGCATGAATGATCAACAAAATGCATTTGACGGTAAGAGAAACCTCAAATACACATTTTTTGCTTTTAGTGAATAAGAGAAATAATTTTGATAATGAAAATACCGTCGCAAAGCTTATGTTATAGCTTTACAGAACAGGTCCAAGTGAAATGTAAAAATACCTTCAATGAACAATAAACAGAGAAATGCTTCAAATTTACTGAAAAAAACTCTGGACCTAATGTACTAGAAATATTTCCCCAGTTTTGAGGTTTACTCTTTAAATGCTTTGATTTTTTCCCCCAAAGCATTCATTTAGAGTCATATTATGATTTTAGTACAAGCAGTTATCCTTATTTAAGGAAGTGCTTTATTTATTATGCTGTATAGTTTTATTTACTCTATGGCTGGTATTTTGATTAAAACGGCAATAAAACTGTTATAAAACTCTGAAAAAAGGTGCTGAAAAACTTTTGACTGGCAGTATATACTTTTTTTTCTTGTAAATATGAGTTATATGTGATTCATTTTCGGCGAACTAGAGAATTTTTCACAAAAGCTGGAAGGTTTATTCATATGAATGTGATCAGCATTTTAACCTGGAAAAAAAAATAAAGTATAATGCGGGATAAAAGGATGCTGTCAAAGAACCTATTTAAAGTTTTTGGCCTCATGAATGATCTCGGATAGGCAACTTAGAGAAAAACAAGCGATGCATTAATGGGATGATAACGAGCCACTCTGACTCCTGCTCAAGAGTTTCTTGAGATTTTTTGGGTGCCAGGTTCGAGATTTACCCCGCGAAAAACATTTGCATATACACAATGAGATGGCTCCATACGTTAGGCTAAGGAGAAGCCCGCGGGCCATGGAGACGGTGACCAAAACACAATAATTGTGAGTCAAATTCTTCCTGACACTGATCCTGTCTTGTATGGGGGACCGGACCCGAATTGCAGGCGTCCCTCCATAGCTTGTTCCTGTCACTCGCTGCTGTTGCTGCCGCGTAATTTGCCTGCACCCTCGTGCCTATGCGATGTTCCACTGTAAGTTTGCAGAGACATAATCTGTCTGTCAGCTCTCGCTCCTCAACTGCGGCATGGATTTTATTCTTGTTTTATTTATTTATTTTTTATTTTACATAAACAAACAAAAATATGGGTCCGTATGTAAATATAGCTGTCAATAGTGTAAATTACAGCAACAGCCGTTTAGCGTGACACTACTCGGAAAACACAACGCGGCACGAATGAGGTGCCGTGAAAAAATGAGAAGTGACTAGATGTAACCGAGATGCTAAACAGAACAACCGCGCCGAGGGTGTCAAAACTAAACCTCCAATTGACTGACATTAGTGTCAAGCTCTCTGTCACGTCTCTTCGGGAGATGTTCTCGCATAACAATGCGGAAGAAAAAGCGTTTTCTAAAAAAAAAAAAAATAATAAAATAACAACAATATCCTGCTTCATGCAGATCTTCATACAGTGACAGGGTCCCATACAAGCTTCTTTTTTTTTCTTTTCTTTTTTTTTTTTTTTTGTTGGCCGCCATTTTGAGGATGCAGTCAGCACCTCGGCGGAATACCCAAAATGTCGGCGTGACATTTATTTCAAAAGCCCAAAGAGTGGTTCTCAAGGAGGCTCGTTTGGGAGAAAAAGTTTGGAAAGGCAGGGCGACTGGATCTCAGGATTTTATTTTCTTCAGCAGCACAAAGAGAGAGAGAGAGAGAGAGAGAGACGACGCATGAGATAACTTCCGTGATTTCCTTTTCTCAGTTCGTTGACGTGGATTTCCATTCTTTTATTGGGTTTGTAGCCCTTTTGAGAAAATCTGCTGTCAAGGATGATTTAAGAGAAATTCTGCTGTGCCACTAATAGTGAAAACAGCTCACCATATTATCATTCCTCGAGCATGTATTCTCTCCATATTGCTGAATTACATGTTCTGGGTGTCTTAAAGCCATTACTTTGGCACAGTAAACTTTTGCCATTAATAACTTAGGCCATCTATATCGTACGGTATAATGTTTCCGTGCAGTGGTCAACAGGAAAGACGGAGAAGTTCTCAAGTTTCCCAGAAATCTATTTCACAGTCACTTACGCAAAAGTGCTGTTTCATTACTTTACAGGACAAATCACCCGCACACAGAACTAAACTTTTCAGTTTAAAGCTAAACACACACACACACACACACTCACACACTCACACACACATACTTTTAATATCCTTTATCCTAAATCCTCTATAAAGTACCTCTAGTGTCAATAATACATATTGTTGTTAACAGTGAAGAAGAGTCAAAAATTGAAGTTGTTTTATAATAATAATAATAATAATAATAATAATATACAGTGCTAATATGTATGATGTAAGACATAATACCTAAATCAAAAGGATTAAGAAATGAATTTAGGAATGTTAGAAAAGACTGATTTTATTGAAACTATAAAATGCATATTTATATTTTCCCAATAATTTACATTAACATGTTTATAGTTTTGTAGTGTTATTCATTTAGCTTTTTGCTAGTGATAGTAATAATCTATCTATCTGTCTATCTGTCTATCTATCTATCTATCTATCTATCTATCTATCTATCTAAACTTAAAGACTTTCCCTGCACAGACTATATGAACATATAATCATAAGCCGGTGTGGCATCCGGAATGAAGAACAGTTCAGTCATTTGATGTGACAAACTCGTCACGCTTCAGACTCAGCTTCATCGGTTCTGGCAGGTTTGTGTGAAGGAATGAAGCGCCGAACATTGGCTGCCTTGTGCACTTCAGACAACAGAATCTCCTGCATTTTTCATGCTCCCTTCCCAAACACACGACTCGTTTAACTCTTTTTAGTTCTGCGGTAAAACTGCACTAAAATGCAAATGCCACTTTTATTATTATGGGCTGTCTGAAAAGTCAGAAACTAATTTTAAAAAGTGAGCAAACATGAAGATTCATAAATGTTGAGGGAAACATGTAAAAGCATGATTCAGCAGCTGAGAAAATAGGTGAACAAGTGAACATCTACGGTAGAGCATATGCTGTAAATAACACACACACACACACACACACACACACACACACACAGTCTATTTACAGTATATAGACTTTTACTCTTTTTGACTCCTGACTTTTTAGCCACAGTGTATATTAACATAAGAGGACATAATTTAATTATTTGTAAAAAAAAAAAAACCATTATCTTTAATTTAATAAAATTTTATTTTCATAGCGCTGATAACAATCGATATTTCAGGAAATCAAGGTGTTAAATTTAAATTTGTCCCTAATCAGAGGCGATGGTGGAAAGGAAAAAAATCCCTGCGATGACCTTCATGCAGTCCTTTTTAAAAAAATCTTTTTATTAGAAAAATTATGTTCGATGATGGTGACATGAGTGTAAAGCGGTTCTTAGCCATTTTAGTACTTAACCTATCCAAGGAAAAACAGCCATCTTTATAGATTCCATGTGATACCATGCACAGTAATCTCACCGATCTGTAGGCCGTCCACATGGACCCATCCTCAAGTGGTGTTCAGGTAATGAGAACTTTAATCAGAAGCAGGGCATCAGGATGGATGAGACACGATTAGAGAGCAGAGGGAGTCAGGAGCATGGGTCTCCAGGTCTTGTCCAGAAATAATCCGAGTGTTTCATTGTAATTAACTTATTCTCATAGTACAGCCTTTGAATACGTTATTATTTCTATAGTAAAAGTGCAAACCTGTTTTTAAAAAGTTCTAGCATATAGCCAGGATGTACAAAAATATAACTGTTAACATGATAAAGATTTCTGTAAGGAGATGTTTATTTAATGTTTATGGAAGGAGTCTCCAGTTTCAGACTTTTAACATTTCCATCAACATGCAACAATGACAAGCTGTGCCCCCTCCAATTTACTTTGTAGTAACATTGTGCATGAAAGTGTTTGATATAGTTCTTATCATACAAATCCTTGATTATATTGGATCAAGATAAAGTAAAGTAGTCATTTCTAACAATCTATTGCACAATTTAAACTGTTTAAAATAAAGGTATTTATTAAATGCCAACATGTAAGCTGACTTTTTATATATTATTATATTATTTAAAACAGTTACATTACTTCTCTGATTAATAATTAACTAATGTCTGCGCAATTTGTGGTGAACATTTCCCACGCAGTCCTGTTTCATTTACCCAATCTTTTCCTCACACCTGCTGCTCTATCAGAATAAAACACTCTTTACGTGAATAAAAAATAAATAAATAAAACACTGAGCAGTAAAGTTTTGTTGCAAATTACAAACACTACAAAATGTCAAAAAGTGCATTCCTTCTTTTAGGTTTATTCCCCCATAATAAAATCATTTTCATTCATTAGCAGAACCTTATGTTAAATCATTGGAGTATCGAAAGCACCTACAAATCTATTTAAAGTTCATGTAATAATACAAAAACATGAGCATCCACAGAAAAGAAAGAAGTAGTGTGATAAAATAAACGTCATCTGGAAAGATTGAGATGAAGAGGAGGAAGAAGAGAAGCAGCACCAAGGAAGGAAGGAAGTGTGGAGGGATAAAAAACAGCTAATAAAATGAGTGAGTGCATATATTAGAGTGTACAACACGGTATGTGAGTGTATCACTGAACAAATAAATGAATAATGGAGTGAATAAATGGGTGAAAGCAAAAACAGATGCCAAATGTGTGACATGTAAGGAAACAACTAAACAAATAAATTAATAAGAAATTAATAAGAGCAGCCAAAGGTGTGACAACTAAGAAAGAAAGAAAGAAAGAAAGAAAGAAAGAAAAGAGAAAAATTGGTAGAAATATGTTCACTGAAAGAAGACAAAGAAACAGAATTTTCTACTGAAAAAAGAAAGAAAGGAAAGAAGAAAGAAAGAAAATCAGAAAACAAGAAAGAAAGAAAGAGATATGGCAGCTAAAAAAGAGAAAGAAAGAAAGGATGGCAGCTGAAAGAACTGAATTTACAAAAACTTTTATTTCCAATTATTTAAAAAAAACATTTTAGAATTTTTTTTTAGAAAAAACAGAAATGAGGACAAAAACTAATAATAAAAATATAATAATAAAAATAAGCCATTTTGAAACAAACTGCACTACAACGCCTATTTCTCTCAAATGTTTTTAGAATTTTGTTTTCTCATAAAAAAAAATCAATTAAAATCCTTGATTTTATTAGTGCTATTGTAACTGCTTCCACACTATAACTTCCTTTTTGTTCAATTTTATTTCTACTGCTTAGGTATAAACCCATTTTTACCCCACAATGTAATTTAGCAGGTTACTTTTTTCTTTTGTTTACTGAGTATATTTTACCCCTAAGATGTAAAACTGTAATGAAACAAAAAATAATATAAAAACCCATTGAAGTCAATAAAGCTTTTAAAAGATGGGACATCCTTGATTTGTGTTGGGGTAAAGACAAGAGGTAAAAGCATTCATGGCTAAAATACCATGTAAAATTCTCACCTGTACGTTTCTGGATCTTTTAGCTAATGGTGGCTTGTGCAGTGATCTCCATCGTGACTGTTCTTCATCAGTTACTCAGTTAAGTGGACAGAACGCCAAAGTGTGTCAACTTTTCCATGTAGACAATTTTTATTAAAAACTTTGACACAAGTTTTAAAAAGTTGTTCCCCTTTTCCGAGACAGTGTAGAAATCCATATTTGCAAGGTTTTCGTAGTTTAAAAAATGACCAGCGTATTCTTCTAAGTTTTGAGCGAGCATGAGCTCAGGGAAAGCGTTTTCTTCATCCAACTCTTCTGTCCCATCCCAGAAATCTCTCTTTTCTTGAGAAAAAATAGTTTCTCATTTTTCAGGTTGTTGTTATAGGATCCTCTTTGATTTTCAGACTTAGTATTTTTGCGGCTTTTTCTGTGTTTTGTAGGTTTGCACCGGTTAAATGTATTACCAGACCCAGGGTAGTGGTACCAGATTTAATCAGCGTCCCAGAAAAAGAGTTATTTGCAACGTCAAGGCATGCTCCGTGGATTAAAGGCTCTTTTAGAGAAACCAGTATACAGACAGTGTGTTTGGAGTACTGTAAAAATGTTCCATGTTTTAAAAAGGTTATGGTAGAAAACTGGTAGCTTTGAAAAGTCCAGTCTCTTTGGGTCCATTGGGAATAGAGTTTTGTCCATTTTTAGATTTCTGAGAGTCCTTTTAATTGCACTGGTTACTGCATTCCAGAAAGAAAGAAAGATTGTGAGAGGAAAGGCAGCTGAAAAGAATAAATAACTCAATCAATAAATAAATAAATAAATTGTGGAGAAAATATATAAAACTAAAGCAGCTAACGAAATGAGAGTAAATGTAATACACATCATTTACAACAGAGTGAAGGACTGAATCAGTCCATCCATCCATCCATCCATCCATCCATCCATCTTCAACCACTTATCCAAAGTCGGGTAGCGGGAGGACTGAATCAGTGAATGAATAAATTAATAAAATACTGAGTGAGTGAGTGAATAAATGACATTGCTGGTGTGACTGGTAGACTGATTACAGTATATATTTTTAGTGATTTTCATTGTTAGCTTTGAAGCAAGGGATATGCAGCATAATGTTTCTACACAGTGCTCACATGTAAAGTAAATCTTTCCCTGAGATCATAATGAACAGAATATCAGAAGGATGGATTTTAAAAGAAAGAACAAAGGAAAAAAGTGGGATGATAATAACATCCTGCTTGGTAACAGAGAGGGTTTTTATTCGGTGTTCTTCAGCGCTGTTTCTCAGAGCAGGACTAATATATTAGCAGAGCTGAAAGAATTAGTCAGAAATGAAAGAGTTGGCTAATAATTGATACCAGGAGTGGAAAGACTAGTTCAGGAACTACAGAGGGAAAAAAAAGGGGGTAAAAATGAAAAGAAGTGCAGAGAGGCAGCGCAGCATCCTCTGGTGAAAAGAAAGAGCAGAGTAAATGTGAGGTGACAGCCTGAGTGGGAGACAGTTAGTCTTCTTCCCCTTATTACCCTAACAATAAGCTCCCTCTCCCTGAGCACTCACTGGGGGTTTAGCACACGACAGCATGAGGCCAGGAAGTGCCACGTAGGGAGAGAGAGAGAGAGAGAGAGAGAGAGAGAGTCTCACTGCATATAAAATCCATTTAAAAAATCCAGTCACTCCAGTTATTCATTTACATTTATCTCAGATTTACAGTATGTGACTCTGATTCTTTAATTGAACACAAAACCTAAACAAACAAACTAATAAACAAACAAACAAATAAATAATCATGAGGGAAAAAAGAACATAATAAATAAAAAAGAAAGAAAAAAAGAAAGAAAGAAAGAACCAAATATATATAAGAAGTGGGTGTGGTCTATAACACCATACAGGAAGTAGGTGTGGTTTTATCACTAGAGAGAAAGTGGATGTGGTTTATGTCATTAAATAGAGAGTGGGTTTGGCCTATTTCACTATACAAGAAGTGGGTGCGATCTGTTACACAGTACAGGAAGTTTATATTACTACTATACAGAGAGTGGGTGTGGTCTATTTGACTATGCAATAAGTGGGTGTGGTCTGTAACACTACACAGAATGTAGGTGTGGTTTATATCACTACACAGAGAGTGGATGTGGTCTATTTCACTATACAATAAGTGGGTGTGGTCTGTAACACTACAAAGAATTTAGGTGTGGTTTATATCACTATATAGAGAGTGGGTGCGGTTTAAGTCATTAAACGGAGAGTGGGTATGATCTATTTCACAACACAAAGAGTGAGTGTAGTCTATTTCAATATATAAGTAGTGGGTGTGGTCTGTAGGACTATACAGGATGTAGGTATGGTTTATATCACTATGCAGAAGGGGGTGTGGTTTATATAGCTATATAGAGAGTGGGTGTGGTTTAAGTCACTATACAAAGAGTGGGTGTTGTCTTTTTCACTGTATTAGAAGTGGGTGTGGTCTCAATCAATATACAGGAAGTGGGTGTGGTCTGTAAGACTATACAGGATGTAGGTATGGTTTATATAACTATACAGAAAGTGGGTGTGGTTCAAGTCACTATACAGAGAGTGGGTGTAGTCTATTTCCCTATATTAGAAGTCGGTGTGGTCTGAATCGATATACAGGAAGTGGGTGTGGTCTATATCACTTTACAAAGAGTCAGTATGGTCTATTTTACCATGCAGTGAGTGGGTGTGGTCTATTTCACTATACAAGAAGTGGGTATGGTCTAAGGCGCTATATACAGAGAGTGGGTGTGGTCTAGTTCACTATATAGAGTGGGTGTAGTCTATTTCAGTATATAAGAAGTTGGTGTGGTCTGAACCAATATACAGGAAGTGGGTGTGGTCTATATTACTATATGTTATTTTTAAAATGTTAATTCTACCATCACTTCGTCACTGGAAAACAAGGGCTGCTGGTAAAATAAAAGTAATTTTAATTCAGATCTTATGAATATAAAATTTATTTCCACAAAAATAGCAAAGTGTGATTGCTGAACAGCAGCAGAGGGCAGTGCACAGCTGGCAGAGCAAGGGATTGGCACAATTGGCAAATGATCGACCGTTCATTTCAGTGGGGAAAGAAGAGGGGTGTCAGTGATAGAAGAACAACAAGGAACATTACACCAGCACTAAACAGATGTAAATGAACATACCAGAGTTAACAGATAAAGATAATAAAGATAAAACCTGAGAAGAACAATAGTGTGACTGCCTGAGCAATCAGACTGAGAGGAAATACGACATAAGGCATAACAAACATTTGCTAAACTTTTGAACCAGACACTATGTGGAACGTTCTGAAAAGCATTCCTCTGTGTGTGACTGAGTGTTTCAGAGCAGCACTGTCTAATGGTTAGACAATGTTCTGCATATAATGTTCGCTGGCTTACAATGTTCTGCATATAATGGCTGTATATTGTGGGTAGATCTTGCAAATCAGTAATGCACACCAGTGTTAACTCCTCTCGAGAAAAACACTGAGAAAATATTTCGAGCTCAGCATAAAAGTAAAACCTCATGCTTCATGACTTTTTTTGGTTTCAATGGGATCCTAGTCACCAACGCTGGCAAAGGAAAAAAAAATCCTGAATATATGAATACAAATAGTCACCCTTTAAGCGTGTGTGCATATAAATTTGCACCTTGTATAAAATGCATAAAAATCCAGTTTCTATTTTATGATTAAAATTACTCCCAGTTTTAATCATTATCCTTGATTCCACCACATGACGTAACCCAGAAGTTGTAAAGCGGACAGAATTCCCAGTTTGCCTCTATCCCGGGCCATATGTGCATGATCCGAGTGTCCGGCTGCAGACGACTGACAGCCTATCTGCTTTAAACACACTCCATAGGCTCTGAGGAGACGGCTCTGCCTTCTGCAGAGGTGCACATGACTTCACTCCGGCTGGAAAATGTCAGCCAGCTCGGTGTGTAAAGTGCAGGAGGAAAGAGCCCAGTGTGGGCTGGAATGCTGTCCCATTCACCCTTTACCCTCCAGAGAAAGAAAGAGAGAGACAGAAAGAGAGAGAGAGAGAGAGAGAGAGAGAGAGTGTGTGTTTGTTTTTCACATCCATCATCTCTAGGCGCTGACCAACTACTGACCCATCTGTCTGTAGATAATTGGAAACTCGTCTGTGCGTGACTAACTGATAAGTATCCAATATTTACATTTGCATTCTTGTTAAAAGATTACGTTTTGCCTTTTGTCCTGGGAATGTCTGGTGTGTTGACTGAAATTAAACAGGAATGTTCTCTTAACATGAGATTTGACAAAGTTCTTCTGACCTTACATAAAAGTCACATGAACTTTAATCATTTATGATCAGTCCTTCAGTGTGTGCACAGTACATTATCCCTCGGAGACGAGGGGTTCACGCAAGACAGTCTTTAACTTGGTGAAATCGTCGCCAAAGCAGACCCGGTTTCACTTTCTCAAGCCAATAAATGCCAGAGGTGTCTACTGTCACTGAAAAAGTAAACATGTAACAAGAGTAATATGAGAAAATGTTCTGGAAATATCAGTCCTATAACATTCAGGCAAGATGTAGTGGAAAAAAATAAACTTCCGTACTCTTACACTATGTAATGGCAGCCATCATGTTGTGTGTTTTTGCTTTTGTAGTTCCTAAAAACTACTACACATTCTGTTACAAGCATTCTCAGTCCTATACAGATAGGATGTGCTGTGCATGACAGCAGGAAAAAAAAAAAATCCTCCTCTTGGGTTCTCATTGGCTGTTTCTCTGGCTCTGTGTTTGCAGCTCGTCACATAGGGTTTCACGCTACATGATTCGTCACAAAGTGAATTGAACCTGCTTGGTAATCACTTGCAGGCTGAGAAGTCATGTTTCAATTCAGGATATTATATGAAACAGTGCCTCTGTCATGGTCATGGTCTTTGCTCGGATTGTTCAAAAACACATTGTTTCAGAGTACCAGGTCACTAAGTCAAGACAAACCAGTAAACCCATGCTGATTGGTCCATTGCTCAATGACATCTATAAAAATGGGCTCAAAAGGGATCATGAGTAACACATTTGGACTGGTTTGCAGATTACCCAACTCATGTTCAACACCAATGCACAATGCCATAGATGGCCAGGAAATAAAAGAGAGCCAATATTACATTTTTTCTACTCCTAGGTGCCCTGCCATGAGGGGCCATGTGGTTCTTATGCACCAACTACTGAGTTACAGGTTCACAGCTCACTTCTGACTAATGCTGAACCTAGTGCACTCATGGCTGCACTGCATGGCCACATGCGACCACAGCCTGGTTAAAGGCAGGCCTTATTGCGTCATAATGAGACTGCTCTGGGATGACTCAAACATGATGCAAAAGGTATCAATCAAATCCCAACCTCCAAACTCCCACCACTCCCACTTACTTTCACTTCCACCTGCCAGCACTCACCCAGCCAACTGTTTAAACCCTGGCGAAATCCCTCCCATGATTACTGGGTGAAAAGCTTAGAGATTGAATTGCTTCTTTTACTCCATGAATTTGTCCCTTATATTCAGCTGATGAAGAATAAATGAGTATATCCCCATTAATACACAGTACTCTCACCTCACAACATGCATTTAGTCTTGTCTTGAATCTGGCATCAATGCACTATAGTTTATGAATAACATGAGTTCACCCAGTATTAAACAGGGATGTCTGTGAAGACATAGAGCACAAGAACCAGCTACACTACATCTGAGGATGCTCTCCTCGGAAATGCCCTTGCTATCTACAGCTCCAGAAGACCTGCCCAGGCTCTGTTCCTGCTCTCAGTGGGTTTACCCTGGGAACAGAGAAGGAAAAAAGAGAACAGATGAGGTAAAGAGGAGAGCACATGCAAAAATAAAATATGTTTATGTACACTGATCTTTAAAGTGCTTTGGTGCATTGGATGTTTGCATCAAGTTTGCATTCCCTATCACGACCAGTGGTGTCACTGTGGCTCACCGTGTGATGGTTGGCTGCTGCTTTTCCTGCAGGCGGAGGAGAGCCTCGGGGTGGGTAATGACTGGAGGAATTGCACTAGCAGATTTCAATTTATGGGAGAGCTTCTTTGTTATCAGAGCTTGCAGGTTTTGGCCGGGGGGCAACCTCTGGTTCTGAAAAATGAAGCCAATGCAAAAGTACATGCAGTTCCTTGAATGACCATTAGGACCACTTGGCTCCAAAGTGAGTCAATCCTTGCAGTTTTGGTCTCTATAGCAACAGGAATTTTCCCATTTATGACAATTGTACAAGGGTGATTTGTTAAAAAAATTTAACTCATCAGTTACATAAGCCATAAAATGATGCATAATTAGTGGTTGGCTGATTTGAGTGACAGTTGCAATGCAAGTGTCAAACTGCTAGCTGTCTTTTATGCATCAATTTATTTAACTACTGTAGAAAGCTGTAGTCATGGTAGCTTATGAGTTGACACGGGATGACATATAGGGTATTGATATAAAAGTAGGATATAAATTAACGTTAGCCACCTTAGCATTTTATTTAAACCTAAACTAATCTAGCTAGCTTGTGGTAACCGAGGTAAGTAGGCATGTTCCAACCAACAGCCAGGCTCTGTTTTTTCCACCCATTTGTGCCCATTTTAGATTAACCAAGATAACTATGACCAGCGCTCCACAGTTGAGCTTCAAAAATGCTCTTCAGAAAACCTATGGATGATGTCACAGAGGATTCGTCCAGTTATTTTTATACAGTTTATGATTTTGACACCAGGGCAACAGCTAACAGTGTGAAGGTTAGACTCTTAATTAAAGGTTGTAGAGGGATCACCATTATCATAGCCTTGTAACACAACTCACTAATTACCATCCCCTTTCTCACCCGACCTGCAGCTCCCATTATAGCGTTCACTGAAATCACAACCCGAACACCACAGACAAAATTGACACAAAACGGGATGGGCCATTTACGAGCTGATGAAAGGAAAGCTGATGAAAGGAAAGAAATAAATAAGGAAAAAAAGTTTTGAGGCGATCAATGCGACTAACATCGCCAGCCTCCCCACCACCACCAAAGAAAGAAAAGCAAACAACCTACACATAAGATTACACCAACTGTTATGGCGCTAGAACATATGCTCTCCCTGCTGAGTTTTACCTGCGCATCCTGTTTTACTGATATAACGGTAAGTGTCCTCTCAGATATCTCACTGTGCGCGCTTGTAATTATTTTCTGTTCCATTAATTACTGCCAAGTCATTACGGCTCATTATGTAATAACACTCGAGCTTAATACTCCAGCGAAGAAAAGCAAGCCAGAATGTATCTGTATTATCTATTGTGCTGTTTACTGCAGCCCAAAGCAGAAGAATAGAAAAGAACGTATTTGATATTTTTGGCCTGTCTGTCCACGTACACGCACATTTGATGAATTATGAACGTAAGTTTTAGATGATTACTGCCAGACTTGGGGTTGAAAATAATCGAATGATTAAAAGTCTGCGAGCTTTTTTTCGCTTTTGCTCAGAGCACTGAGATCCCAGGGGGCTGCTTCAAAAACTATCCACTCCATATTTGGTTAAAATAGCACCAAGTCTTCACTAAGACATGAGACACATGGACAGATGTTCAGGAAGTTTCAGGAAGTTGTAAGTGATGGTGTAAGATCAGAAAAATGTGAAAAGAAAGAAAGAATTAATGCAAAACATAAAATAAATGAAGCAAGAAAAACAAAAAACAAAGACAACAGTGGGGGTGACAAGAATGGCAGCTGAAATTAAAAAGATAGCAAGCAAAAAAGAAAGGATGAAAAGGAAGAAAGTATGGAAGAAAAAAGAAAGAAAGGACAGTGAAATGAATCAAGCAAGACAAATAAAGAAAAAAGGAAAAAAGAGGTATCACAAATATGGCAACTGAAGTAAAAATAAAGAAAGAAAGCAAAAAAAGCATAAGAAAGAAAAAGAAAGTAAGAAATTGATATAGAAACATATAAGAAAAAGAAAATGAAGTGGCTACAAGTACTGCAACTGAAGTAAAATAAAGAAAACATTAAAAAAAGCAAGAAAGAAACCAAACAAGAAAGAAAACCTTTTTGTATTTTTGTATTTTTCAAGCAAGCAAAACATATGACAGTAAAAACAGCTAAAAACTAAATAATCATAACTAACTAATGAAGAAAGAAAGAATGAATGAAAGAAAGAAAGAAAGAATTGATGCAAAACATAAAATAAATGAAGCAAGAAAAAAAAAACAAAGACAACAGTGGGGGTGACAAGAATAGCAACTGAAATAAAAAAAAGAAAGCAAGTAAGCAAGAAAGAAAGGATGAAAACATGAAAGAAGGGATGTAAAAAAAGAAAGCAAGAAAGAAAGCAAGAGTGCACTGCATATTCGGTGAATACTGTATATGTTGAAGAGTTTGTCACTGAAACACACTCCCCATGTAGAGAGGAAGGCTTCAAGTGCGTCACTGATGTTTGACGAGGACCATAAGAAAAACTGCCAGACCTGAGCTGATAAAAAGCAACGTTTCCCTCCAGTGGAATCCAGGCAGAGTATCTTGTGTGAAATGGAATGCGGGTATGTTTAAGGCCCAGTTCCCATACTGGTGAATAATAGAGAAGTGGTGTGTATCTGTAATGCGATCCAGTCCACCCACTCAGTGCAATATTCCTGAGCATAATCCAAATTACATTGCTATCACCTTCCATTTCATAAACAGTTAGTAATGGATGGAGGTGTCGCTTATCAGATGGAGGGCTTTCGGTGGCTCGCTCCCAGTTTGTTTAGTATATATTAAGGTCTGTTTAACTTAGAGAGCCAGACAGAGGAGTGTGGTCGAGGTGAAAAACCCGGGCTGAGGCTATAAGCGCTGTTATCAAAAGCAAAGGACATGTTCATTCCCGGTGTTTTCATTTCATCTGCAGGGGATTAGATAGCCATTTGTGCTGCGGCCAAGTTCCCCATCCGGAAATATAACTCTCCGGTCAGGACACGTTGGCTCGATCCCTGGAGGGTCTAACGGATGGTGGATATAATGATCTTCATGATGAAGACGATGATGATAACGAAGGTGGTGATGATGAGATGAATGAAAAGATTTTATTTTTCCCTAAACTACAATTCCCAGATCTATCCAATTCCTTATTGCTTTGTCTATTTTTTTACTACATATTATTATTATTATTATTATTATTATTATTATTATTATTAATATCCACATTTTGTCTTACTATTTTACTATGTGATTATATAATCGATTATATAATTTTTACTTTAATGTTATTTTAGCATTATTTGTAGAAGTTTTTTCAATTTTGGTAATTTCTATTGTATTCTTGTTTATAAATTGTATTAATTATTTTTAATTGGCATGAGGAATGATGAATTGTGCTTGATGAGCAACCAATCCCCCCTTTCTATCTATCTATCTATCTATCTATCTATCTATCTATCTATCTATCTATCTATCTACAGTATATATCTGACTATTTCACTATGCTTTTTAAAATTCTCTTATAATGATAAATTGTCCATTTTAATATTAACATAATGCATTTATTTATTTATTTTCCGAGCCATAACCCAATGTCTTTCTTTAATTTCTTTTTACTATTAATTTTTACTATCATTCATAGTAAAAAGACACTGTGCACTGTACACCTTTGGCCGATCCCTCGCAAGGCTCAAGCACACACACACTACTTTAGCTGGAGGAAACACACCAAGCATGGGGAGAACATAAACTCCATGCACAAAGATCTAAAGCAGGAATCGAACTCTCAGCCATGAAGGTGCGAGTCCACAGTGCCACCGTGCCAACTGTACTGTAATTAGTTTTTCTTTATTTTAAAGGTTACTGTTGTATGTTTTTAGCATTATTTCTTCTCCAAAGTGCTTGTATTACAATTTAATTCTATCTATTTATAAAGTTTTCTTTTCATCATTTTCGTGAGTAATGAATTCTGTCGTTGATGTTATTAATGTATTCCTTAGAAATCCTGTCTCTTGTTTGTCTTCTTCATGAAGATGACTCAAAGATCAGGATTTTCATTTCAGAACATCATTTAAGCCTAGACTAATACTAGAAATGTAAATCCATCATAACACACACACAGTGTTTGTTTCCTGATTTTTATTTCTTTTTACATTGGTGTTAAACAAGGCATCCAAAACATGCAATAATCTCCTTTGAACAATCCTTTGATATTAATAATGCTACTTATCGTCCATAAATCCTTCATAACGGCTCTAATCTGAGGTGATGTCTGAGGCTGGTGACTCTAAATGAACTTCTCCTCTACAAATTCTGAGGTAAGTTTCGGTCTTGCTTTCCTGGGAAGGTCTTCATGAGAGACAGTTTCATCATGGTGCTCGATGGGTTTTTACAAACGCACTCGACACAATACTGTTCTTCCCAGAACTGTTCCAGAACAGCTGAGCTTTGTGTACTGACTGTTGCTGTTGTTCTTGTTGTTACTTAATTACCTGACGCCACATGTGTTACTTTAGAGTTTGGAAATCATCAGTATTGTTCTGAAATGTTGAAAGCAAGCGGTGCTGGACCAAGGCCAGGAAGATGGTGAAGGACCTCAGCCACCCCAGCAATGGACTGTTCTCTCTGTTGCGGTCTGGAAAGCGATTCCGCTCCCTGAAGGCCAACACAGTGAGACTGAGGAGGAGCTTCTTCCCGCAGGCGATAAGGTCTCTCAACCACAACACCACACAGGACTAATACCATTTTCTAAAACATCCACAATCATGCTCTCGCACTCATCCTGGACACTCATGGACACTTATGGACACATTCATGCACACTTCGTATTTATGTTTCATTTTTGGATCATGCACACAAGTCACTTTAATAATAAGTACTTTCATGCATATTTGCACACCCCCCAGTCATTTTTTCTTTATTTACAAATTTTTTTTCCTATTGCACAGAATATTTTATTTGTACAGAAATATTTTTTACTTTATTTCCCTAGCTACATTTTATTTTCTATTGTATTTCTTTTTTATTCATATTTATTTCTTATAAATAAGCTTTTACTTTTAAGGTCACTGGTGGTC
>JAOVVB010000043.1:3791059-3805656 GCA_028570985.1 Heterobranchus longifilis
AAAAAAACGAACGCGATGTTTACCAGATGATACGCTCTTTAGCAGACGTCTCCGCGACGTACCTGTGCTATCTGGGATGTACCATATAAAACCATGTACAATAGCGTGTGGTAACAAGTACCATAGTCCTGTCAAAAATACCATGGTACAGGTTTCATTGGACTACCATGGTACATATTCCATGAAATTTTTTTTTTCATATAACAGTAATGTTAGCATGTGAGGACAGCAAAAAATAATCATATGCTAATAATTTTTACTTGTAAGGATAGCAAAAATAATCCAAATAAATATATCACAGTAATGCTAGCATGTTTAGCGAAGATAATAAGCATATAGAAGTACAGTTTGCATGTAAAAATAGCAAAAACATTATACATCAAAAATATTAGCTTGTGGGAATCATGTAGCAGTAGTGTTAGCATGTGGGGAATGCTAAATAAATGTACCACAGCAAAATTAGCATAAAATGAAGGCAAAATAATCATAAAACTACTGTATAATGTTATCATTTCAGGATAGCATAATGATTATTTAACAGTAATGTTAGCATGTTAAGAAGGAATAATAATAATATAGCAGTACAATTAGCATGTGAGAATAATAAAACACTATACAAAAGTAATGTTAGCATGTGGTGATAGCAAAAATAATCATACAACAGGAATGTTAGCGTGTGAGGTTAGCTAAATAGTTTTATAATAGCAAAGTTGGCATGTAGGGATAGCAAAAATCAAAACAGTAAGATTAGCATATGGGTTAGAGGAAGTAAAAATTTAGCTCCGGTGAGTTTGTCAAGTTCATAATATTCTGTTCTGACTAAGCAAAAAACACACAAACCTTTTTTTATAAGGTGTATTTTTTTCTTTTCTTTTAATGGCCATGATATAAGTAATATAAATGAGAAAATGGAAGAGGAAGCTAATCTCTTTTGCCTCTTCATTATTTCTGAACACAGGGCTGCTTCATTGTGCGTTATCTATTACATAATCCTGTAATCTCTTGTTTTAGCTTCATAATGCGATTCAGAAATGCAGATTTTGACCTCTACAGTACTTATACCCAATATCACAGCTACGTGTGAATAAATTACAGTCGCTGGAGTGATTGAACCCAGATGCTGTAGCCATACTGTAAGAGTATGCATGCATGTGTGTGTGTGTGTGTGTGTGTGTGTGTGTACGGTGTGTTCCACACTGCCATTTTGCTAATGATTTGGCACTGAAAGTCTGGGGACAGATGGGGAGTGCAGGCGTTCCATTGAATAAAAAATGAAAGACACATTTCCTGTGATGAGCAAAAAAAAAAAAAAAAAAAGGAGAGAGCTTGCCTTTTTGAAACTTTAGACTCTACCACGTGCTGCAGAGAAGAAAGAGAGAGAAAAATAAGAAAAGCAGAAGGAAAATGAGAAGGGAGTTAATTGCATTCGGCACCTTTCAGAGTAAACGCTATACAGTGACAAATTCATTGCATTTAATCGCTCAGGCAATGATGTAGTAAGACATCTGGACCTGAAAAAATGTTTAAGGTAATTAGAGACATCTTTTTTTTTTTTCCTACTCAGGATCTCTTAGGATATCCTCTGGCTTTTTTTTCCTTTCATTCCTTCTTTCCTTTTTTTTTCTCCCTCTCTGACTCTGGTGCCAACACCAAAACCACGACAGATAGGACTGGAGGCTTGGACTCAATAAGGACGCTATATGCTAAAAATGGACTTTGCCCCATAGTTGTGTTAGTTGCATTATGCGGGACTGCGAGTTAAAAAAAAAAAAAAAAGACGGGGAGTCTTTTCGGCTATTTTGGCCTGCTAACAATAGAGCCTTTGTTTTAGCCGTCAGGGGGGTTTGATGAGCTGCACGATGAGGAGGACTAGCGAGTGCCGTGAGGAAGAGTGTCTGGCGTGGGGAGGTTCGGTGTGCGCTAGTTAATCAAGTCGCATCCCAGCCACAGCACATCCTGTGGGAGCGAGTGGGCGGCCGGGGGCCACGCGGCCACATCAAACAATGGCTTTTTGTTGTAAACAAAGTCAGGGCAGCCTGCCGGGGGCTCAACCTCCTTCTCCTACTCTCTTTCTCTCTTTCTCATTTTATCCCCCCCCCTCCCTCACTCTCTCTGGCCCCAGCACCATGGGATCTCATCCAGCAGGGCTGCGAGTCCCGACTGTCTGTCAAACAAATCCACGCTGGCCTTTTCTTGCGCGCCTTTCATTTGTATGCACAGGCCCATGAGCTTGGCACCAGCTCGCACAAAGAGAGAAACCATGTTGATAAAATGTAAAACAGCGGCACGGCAAGTAAACACGGTTACTATGGGCACAACCGAAAGTCTGAACCAGCCTGCTGTTAATGACTCTGTCTTTTTGCCTCATAAAATGTTTTGTCGCCTTAAACAATCATTTTGTTTTCTTTTGCACCGGTGCAGTTCCTTTGTCTCTGTATGTAGGACTTATGATTTTCAATTTCGATCTTTAGCGATCCGAGCGCTTGTCATCTTAAAGAATCTTAATGAATGAAAAAATTGACATAGAGTTTGTTTAATCTATCAGCAACATTTACATTACGCAACAGATGTTTCTAGAAAACACAAAAGCTTGTCTATCGGAACATTTGACACACTTGACAGCTAGGAAGACTGAGTGAACACGTAATGAGCGCATAAGTCAACAGATAAGCATGACATGTGGCCAAACAGAGATAGGCAGGATAGACAGGTCACTCAGGTCATATAAAAAGCCTTGTGTTTTCAACTCGAGTGCTAGAAGTGGAAAGATGAACACATATTAAAAGTTCACTCCAAACACCAGCAACATCGGGTGCTCAGTATACGAAACAATACACTCACTTTACCCATAAAACTGTGTCGTTAAGCAGGTATAACAGAGACGGCTGGAGACGTTGGGGCCAGGTAAAGTGGCGATACATCAATCACAATCTGCTCGGCCTTAAGCAAGTCCATTATAAAATAAAAGCTTGGATCTTCAGTAGCATTTTCAGGTCAGTCTCGGACAGATAGGATTGTGTCCTGACACTTGTCTCTGTGGGACGTGTGGGGTGAGCACTGAAGCAACAGCTGTCAGGCAGACCTGGCCATCAACACCTATGATAACGTAGACGAGAAAGAGGAACGGGGGAGCCTCCAGGGCTTTCTGTGAAAGATACTATCAAAAGGTGTTGGAGGGCAGATCCACCTGGTTGTCTGAAATTTTACACCGCTCGTTTTTTTTTTTTCTTCAGTGCTGGAGATTGGATGCGTCTCCTTAGGCGTCAGCTGTTATGTTTAGTTAAAGTTGTTATCCTGGTGTTGTTTTCATGGGTAAATGATTAATCTGAGCCAGATGTTTAATTATTTATTTACTTACTTACTTACTTACTTACGCAAAATACCAAGCAACTTCACAAGTAATTCCGCTTCGTAATGTATGTGGTGTGAAAGTGCTCGAAACGCAAGCACACCATGCAAGAAATTGGTTAAATAACCACGGCTTTAGGAAATAAATAATAAATAAAACACTTGGAAACGCTGTTATTGAAAATGAATCATTGGTTTTAAGTGGGATGGAGGGTGATCCGGCTCAATATGAAAAAGAGTTACTATTTCCGTCGTAAAACATTATTACTTCCTCAAGCTGTTTTTTCCTCTAATACCACAGTGCTTTGTCCATGTGAATATAATTTTTCAAAAAAGAGCAGTATGGCGGCACCGTGATGTACTACAGTGGATAGTGCTGTGGCCTTTGCACCTCCAGGGTCGAGGGGTTGATTCCTGCCTAGGGTCTGTGTGTGTGAAGAGTTTGCATGTTCTCCTTGGTGGGTTTCCTCCAGCGCTCTGGTTTTCTCCCTCAGTCCATAAAGACATGCAGTTGAAGTTAATTAGCGTTTCTCAAATTGCCCATAATGTGTGTGTGTGTGTGTGTGTGTGTGTGTGTGTGAGGGGGGTGCCCTGTGATGGATTGTCCAGGGTTTTCCCTGCCTCGTGCCCTAAGTCTCCTGGGATAGGCTCCAAGTGCCCCGGATAAAGTGATATAGAAGATAGATGAATAAATGAATGCATGAAGAGCAGCATTACATTTCATGCATTTACTGTTATATTTCATGTTATGCCCGCTCATTATCCAGTTATCACTTACATCACTGAAGCTATAAAATGTTGTTTGATCACCAGCACTTCTTTTATCTTTCTTAAACATTTACATTTAGCCGTTTGGCAGAGGCTCTTATCCACAGTGACTTACAAAAGTGCTTTGAAGTCTTCGTTATTGTACAGATCCTTACACTGGGTTAACTATTAAGTACCATGAACATGAACTTAAGCAAAATGTTGTTTCCCTGGTCAAACAACTAACTGTCGCAAATCGCTGAAACTGGAGACTCCTTCCCTGACTCGCTAAATAAACATTTCATTGCAATAAATTTTACCATACCAATGAAAACATCTGTTTATAGTTTGTTAAATAACGTTTTTTATGCACTCATTGCACTCTGTGTCTCTGTGTATGTTGTTTCTATAGAAACGATAATTTATTCAAACAAGTGCGTTAATATAAACATGTGATTTGCATGGTAGCAGGAATTACTCCCAGAGCTGCTGTTATGGAAAACAGACTGAACACAAGTGTTGTGGTATAACTTTAGAAAAAACATTATTCCTTTTTTAAAAATCCTTATTTTGTAAAGGAATGCTCTTTCAAACATTAGCATTCACAAACCAAACCAACAATTAGAATGCTACTCATATTCATTACAGCCTCTCTGACACAAACATATGCTTTTACTTGATTAGATTATTTTGTGTAGAAAATGAAGAGAGATTAATCAGCTGCATCTCAGCTCTTTTGGATCAGAGAGTAGTGATAATCATGGGAACAATAAAAAATCAGGCCAATTGTTTATGATACACTGGGGGGAAAAAAAAAACCCACGTCTCATTGTTTGATTGTGTCTTGGAGACATATGTTTTCCTAAAAAAACAACTTAACCCCTAACGCTGATCCACCGCCGCACCCTACCATCTCAGTTCTGTACTTCTTCGCACCGAGCGTTTGACATTTTAAAGCTGAAACGCATCCAAACAGTGATTTCTGTGATGGAGTGACTCCTGATTGGGAGGCTGTCACCGAACTCCTTTAGTGTTCAGTTTTAATTGTGCGTAATCCGATATGAGTAAATGGAGCTGTGTGGCAGATTTGATTTAGCGGCGTTAATTTTCCGCTGCGTGTGTACGTGGTAGCCTCTGTGCGAGGGAAGCTGTTTGTGCCACTCGGCCCATGTGTAAATGGAGAAATGCTTCATTAACAGACACTCTGATAAGTGGTTAATTAACGCCAGCTGCTTGTTGTTTTCAGACTTACCATTTCCCTGTTGTGATGGGTGGCTGGGCTGCTGTAATTCTGGCACGCACCACGCATTAAAAAAAGATGGCACTTTTAGCGGGAGAATCTGACGTTCGAGGTTTTGATCCCAGATGGCGTCCGCTTGCCATTCTGACCTTGAATGTGGTACTTAACCTCAAGCTGCTCTGGGGCAATGATTTGCACAGTTGGTTGATGGAAGATGTCCTGGGCAACAACAGCATGTAAAATAACAAGTCCTAAATGAGTTCTTGTGGAGTTAAATACGACTAAGTCGAGCTCTTTAGCAGTAGATTTGGCTCTCCGAGCGCTGATTTCACACTATTGATTTTACTGTGTGGAGGGAGGGCATGATTGAGCACCAGACAGAAGGCAGGATTGGTGCAGAGAGTTAGAGAGAGAGAGAGAGAGAGAGAGACAGAATGATAGAGGGGAAAAAAGAGCCATTTCATTTTCAGGGCAAAGCAAATGTGAATATCTGTGGCCTGCTTTTTTGATCCTTTGCAAAGCCCCGGCTGCTTGAGTCTGCTTTAATATCCAGAGGATTGCTCTGTGGCAGTTGTGTGCGTATGAACTGGACCAGGGTCGTCCCAAGTTCAATACAGAACAAACTCAACTCCTGGGGATGGCGGGTATGTTATCAGATTGTTTCCATACCGAACACAAATGGTGTGATCCTAATAGGCTTAGCCACTGTTTCAAGATCTCCTTGTGAGAACCGTTGCATGGGATGAACATGTGTGTGTAATTATTAAATTAAGAGCAATAACATGGTCGAGTACATAGCAATTAGTGTGCCTCTAAACAAAGATCCCTCTTAATACCCTTATAAAGTCATATGTAATTGCATTTCTAATAGAGAATTAAAAATAAATAATGACACCAGGCTATTTTAAGGTATAATTATCACACACGCATGTAAGCACTAATTGCTGCACCCTCTGCGGCCCTAAAACGGGAGATGATGGAAGGCACAGGTGGGGAAAGCAGCGCGGAAAATACACATTGTCCAAATATGACATAAGCTCTGTGATGAGCCAGTAAATAACCTACAAATGGGCCGACGCACTCCTCCCTCTGAAAGAACAACTGAACCGTTGCAATGTTATTCTTAGAAATTCCCCCAACATTAGTAGCATTAGTGATTGTTCCAACATTATAATAAAGGAGACAAAATGGGTCATAAAGTTCACAGTCTTTGTTCTGACCCTCAAGTGACCCATTCCAAAAAGGTCAGGGATTTGCAAATAAGCTTACCGGATTTACATTTTTTTGGCAAAGTTTGTGGGGAGAAAAGGGAATGCCAGAAAAATAGCTTGAGGATCCTGGGCTTGAACGCAGCATGGAGGCTCTGAGTGGGGGTCCTGAGGAACAAGCAGAAGCCAATTTGTTGTCACTCACCACCAGCTGTGGACGGCATGAAATCAATGGCCTATGTTTATATGGATGAGGGTGTGTGCATGTGTTGTAACTCAGTGGCGATCAGAGCCATGGATTCTTCTCTCCTGGTAATGCTATACTATTTTGTTCTTTCATCAAGGCATGTATCAATTTTATTTTAATTAACGTTTTTTCCTATTTTTTTTTTAAACCAAGGTTGTGATATTATCCCAATAGGTTCCTTCACTCACTCAATTGAAATGTCTTTTCCGACAGAATTATAGGATTCGTGGAACAGAATTACAGGATCGCCTTGCCCTGTGGTGCAGCCTTCAAATTTGTTTCAAATAAAATACAAAAAAAATTGACTTCTGTCCTTATGTTACCTTCCAAATGGGACACTTGTTATGTCTGGAGCACAAAATTGCTGCCTGCTTTGATAGTATCCTCCAGAATAGCCTTCTGGGGCGCAGACAATAATGTAAATATTGTGCATGTTGAATATTAATTGATGTTGTTTCCCTTAGACTACAGACTCACTCACTTCCTCATTGTCTATATCGCATAATCCTGAATGCAGGGTTGTCGGAGGGCCTGGAGCCTATCCCAGGAGACTATGGGAAATTTGGGAATGCCAATTAGCCTAATCCGCATGTTTTTTTGGAGGAAACTCACTAAGCATGGGGAGAACATGCAACCTCCACGCACACAGAGACGGAAATCGAACCTGGCTGGGAACCCGGACCCTGGAAGTGCAAGGCGAAAGTGGTAACCACTAAGCCACCATGCCGCCTAGACTATAGACCTAAACCAAAAAAATGTCTTGGTAGTGGTTCCTTAAGGATTTACAGCTTTAGAAAGGTCCTTCTATTTTTACAAACTACCATGTTTATATGGACCTTTTTAATGAGTTTATAGATCAGGTTCTCAGGTTACAACATGGCCGGCACTTCATGCATTGAGTCTTTGCTGGTGAAGTAACTCAGACTGTGGTAGACAGTAACTGCTCCATGTTTTAGTAAGTTTGACAGCTGAATGATTACATAACTTCTTGGTGGTGCCAAGAATCCCTGTGATGCACACTGTAGAAAAGTGGTTCTTCATAGGTTCTTTGTACAGCTTCTACAATATATGGAATCCTATATTGTAAAAAAATTACAGTACCAACACCCTTGAAGGGTTTGCTAAGAAGAACAAATCCAGAAATGCTAAGGCATTCCTAGATAAAAAAAATTTTTTAAAAACCGTCCTGGCAAGAGAACCCAATGCTTATAACCAAAGTAGTCATTGAATAATTACATAACTGTTGAAAGGAAATGGAGACATGGAGACATGGAGAAAACTAGACACTAAAAGAGTTCTTCAGAGATTCTTTGAAAACTTAAACTTATTGTAGCTTCCCAAATTGGTTGTCACTGAAGCCATCTTTATAAAGAAATCCTGATGAAATTCTGACAAGGAACTGTTTAGTGTGCTAGATTGAATCTTTCTAATGATAAAGCTCCGTCTAGGCCAAATAACTAATCAACATTTTGATCAATATGATTAAGAGAATATTGCATAACCAATGACTTATGGTAATAACTTCAAGACGAAATACAATGAAATAGTTATACTTAGAAAAATGTTCTTAAAGATTTATTTGATAGTTAAGGGTTTTTCGCTGCTTTAAATTATTCTTTGTTCAAGCTCTATTTGAAAGCCTTAATAGGTTTCTACCTAGAACCCCACAGAATATTTCAGCTCAGGTTCTTAGAATCAAACAACAATGACTCTTTTTCTACTTTTCTAGAACTTGCCCTGATGGAATTTAATCAGATCCAGAGAATCATCCTACTTTCTGGCTAATAATTAAATAACTAAAATCTGATCGTGATTAAAGAACCTGGATACTTGGAAGTTCACTCTAAGAGAACAGGGTTCTTTAAAAGTTAAGGATTCTCAGATAGAGTTATTATAGAAGCTGTTTCATGGTCCCCCCCCCCCCTTTTTTTTACCTACCCAAGTTAAGTCTTCTTTGCTTCCCAATGTGGTTCTTCTTAGATTCCTCTTTGAAAGGGAAAACATTTGTTTCTTGAGTGACAAACTGAAGAACCATTAAGAGTGCTAGATGGAGCCATATTGCCCTGATTTGGTATTAGGTTCCGAATTAAAGCAAAGTAAACAAAGGCAACATTTGTTTTGCATCACAGCAGTGCGATGTTGTATAACTGTTTGTTGAGTGAAACTGTACTTTTGTGGAATGCATAGATTTGTTTGTACTCAGTGGACAGTCGCAGGTTGTGAGGTACCGGATGCTTTGATTCTTGTAAGGTTATCCCAGCATGACATCCCATTCAAAAGTCTCCCGCTCTGATAAGAAACAGGACGACCGTTCCTCTCGTTTCATGCATGCTTTGTCAAAATAAAGCCCCCCTTGTGAACTCAAGGCTTCAAGCGTATTGAGCTTTGAGGATGGAAGGAAAGATCCCCAAAAGTAAATCTCACTTTAAAATGGTGACAGACTGCCGCTGGGTTTTGTACAGAAGTGAAGCAGCAGTGAAGCAAGCGAGAGAATTGTGTTGTGCGCCAACAACCTACTGTTCTGAATAAGTGGCAGATTCTCTGGGAAAAAAAAAGAAAACTCAGCAGACCCCGAATGGACCCTCTGAATTGAAAGAGGGATCCTTATTTATTATTCAAATAGAGCAGCAGTCCAGCAGATGGCTAAAGAGGGGGCCAGCAGTGAACCTCTGAAACCTCTACACATGCCCAGCCTCCATCACCGACAAACAAGTTCAAAGAGAATCAGCCATCGTGACAGACAGATTAGCATATTCCCATTTAGCTTTAAAAGGCCGAGTTGGAGAACAAGCAGGAGAGAAAGGGCAGCTCTGGCCGGCCTCCCGTTCCTGAGAATCGGAGGGTTTCACCACGCAGCTGCACTTTTAGACTAATTGAGAATTTGGGAAAAGCCAATTTCGCCCTGGAAGCTCTCAGCGAACAAGTCGGTAAATATCGATGCCAAGTGCCAGACCTTGTGGTAACTATTGGAGTTGTCCCACTGATATATCAATTCACTCCAGCCCCTGCTGTCCAATACCATAAAGCCAAGTTCAGTCTCTCTCTTCTGACCTAGCCTTAATTGTACACGCCAATAAAACTTTGATCTTTACCAATTTGAGGAGTTAACTAAATTAGGTGAAGTGCCAGACCCTGCAAGATTCAGAGCCAGTTGGTGCTCTGAAATCCAAGCAGAAATGCCAAAATGGCAACATGTTTAATCGTGCTGAATTTAATTATTAACAAAAGAAGACAGAACAGACGATTCATCCTCCTCAGGTAGATGCTAGAGGGAAAACATTCATCAGATTGTGTTTAAAGTGCAAAGTTAATAGATTTTTTTTTTCTTTTGTGCTTTGAGGGTTTTCACCCTAAAACCAAGCTCAAGACTTACTTTGACTTGTTTGGAGAAGATGAGTCAAAGTGAAAAAATGCAGATTTACAGCCTGGCTTTACCTCTCAGTTCAGTCACAGCGCAAGGTAGAGGACAGCCTGCTCCGTGTCTGAGCTCTGACAGCAGCCTAAGAGGAGTTAAAAAGCTAAATGGAAAACTGTGGATTCAAAATATGGCCTGAGGAGACACCATCTACCTCCTGCTGATACTCTCTGTGGTCTCCTTAATACCAGGCATTTATGAAGGCTCGTCGAGACATACAGCAAGTGTGCTTATTAGTAAAAAAGAGTCGAGCAGATTGTACCGCTATAGTCCCTACAGTCTGCTGAACACTGGGAACGATTTATCGACTGTGTTTATTGATCAGAATGAAGCGGAGCATGTAGAAGGTTAATGAGAATACGGTTGACCCAAAGGTCACAGAACTTGGCCAGGAAGGATGCATCTCCCAGCTGTTAGCATCCTAGCATCCTGCCACTGTCCATGTCATTAGCATGGTTATGACCAGTGTGTAAACCTTCATTCATTTATTACATATTTGGTTCAGCCAGTGATGCATTTAGAAACGAATTGATGATTGTAGGGGATTATATGATAATTACAGGGATATTAGAGTTAAAGGGAATAAACATAAACATTACATTTTCTATGTATATATATATTGTATTTAGAGACCCTCATGCTAATTTGTTGGTCATGTATCTTTCTGCTTTCACACGGTTTCATTGTTTTTCTGAATGCAGTTACGATGTGTGTAATAGGAGAAATACATTTTTTTAAATAAGCTCTTTTTGGGGTATTATTTTAGAGTGGTGGGCAACATTGTACTGATCAGAATCCACCGTAGGAGTAATATAGATATTTGGACAAAAGCTGAAGAGAAAGTTTAGAGTAGATACGGATATAAGACAGTTGTCCTGAGTCACGGCTTGGGTAGTTATTGATCTCACGCTCTCCCTCTCCCTCTTTCTCTCTCTAGGTAGAGGTTAATTCTCACTGCAGTGGGTAGTTGAATGGCATCACAAGTAACATAGGAAAGCATTGCACAACATGCCAATTAAAAAGAAACTAAACTAAAAGAAAACAACTCAAAATATTATTCTACAATAAATCTTGTTAATAATTACCAACCCTGATATAAAAATCTATCAAAATGGATTTCTCTATCAAAACTATTTCAAAAGGATGTTATTTATCATAGCAGGATTACAGTTTATTGTCTTGTTAAGCGCGCCCCCCACCTTCTTACAAAATGCAGTTGAGAAAATTGTCCACTTTTGTTTTCCTGTATCACTCGGAGTATGAGTTCTCTCACTGCTTTTTGAAACACTCGACGATTTCACACCTGCACACTTAAACCGCGTGTCAAACTCTACATCCTGTGTTATGTAAGCAAGTCAGCATGAGCTGACCATTATTATACAGAGTGAAAATCAGAAACAGCTTTATGACTGTAATATTTTGTTTGTTGTATGGCTGTACCTGTATTACATTGCTTTACGGAGGTGGAAGGTAGCTGAGTACATTTACTTCATTCCTGTACTTAAGTACGTATTTCACTTAATAAAATTAAGTTCATATTTCACAGGTTTATAAGATACTTTTTTTTACTTTTACTCCGCTCGAACGTACAGAAAATAGATGTACTTTTACTTAACTACATTTCTGGATGGAATTTGGACACGCCTAATAATTAATAAATATTAGTTTAAAAAATATTTTAAATTAAATACTTATTAATGCCTAATAAGTAACAGCATGTTCACAATCGGGGAGAAGAGAGAGAGAGAGAGATTATGAAAAAAGGCTACTTATACTTCTGATACTTGTGCAAATTCAAAGGTGAGTTCTTCAGTACTTTTATTCAGGTGCACAAGTACCTTTAACTTGAGTACTACTTGCCCTATGGAACCTCTACTTTTACTCAAGTACAGTTTTTGTGTACTTTTTCCCACCTCTGTTACTCTGTTATTATGCATAATGTGTAGTGGCTTTTTAACTTTATTTCTATGTGGTGAAGAACTGAAGGCTCACAGTTTACCATATGCACAAAACTTTATTAGATAATTAACGTCTTTTTTTTTTGTTGTTTTATTTTGACAACACAATGTTCGAGGCAGGAACACAGTGTTCGAGGCAGCAATCTATGCCGGACGGTCTGTTAGTAAAGTCTAAACTAACTATAGAAAGTGTCATTTTTCTGAGAGAGTTGACAGTCAAGTAATATTTAAAGCGAAACTCAGTGTTCATGCTCTGGTGCTCTGATTTTCATCAACGTTCCTTCAATCAATTTATATGAATAAATTTCATGCAAATTGCCCCTGGATCAATTGTGCAAATCAGAAACACGCCGTTCATCTGCAACAGACATCCTGAGCATCTGCCACATTCGCAGTCTAGAGACGGCGCTCCAGGAACAGCTGATGATTGTGACCTGACTTATGGGGTTTTACTGCACAAGTCCACTGGTTTCTGTGAATTTCATCTGGAGCCAAAGAGGAAGCGGCTATAAATCTGTCCTGAGGTTAAGGTTTTATTGCATCTCTTATAAAATCTAAACATCTGTCAGGTGTGGTGAAATTGTGGCAGCTCGCAATAAAAGAGAAAGTGACAGGACATGTCCTCCTGCCTCGCACGATCACAGCACCTGCCATTTAAATAAATTATCGCCAACCTTCAGTATGGGTTTGGTTTAGTTTTACTTCAGACACTTCAGCAGAGAAAATACACTCAGCTTCATATGACGTCCTGTACACGTGCACCTTCTTGACCTGCACTAGTGATGTAGCCTATAAAAGTTTGCGATGAAGCCTGGCACATGAAATATCATGCATTTTTATATGAAAAAAGTAATTAGATTTTTAATTGGAGAGATCTGTGACTAAACAAGACAAATGCCAAGGATTTTTATGTTACGTTTTATAGATCATAAATCAGAGCTCTAGAAAGGGTTATATCTTTATTTATTTACTGGTTGAATTTTAAAGGTGGAGATTAATGAGAATTAGCAATCATCTGTTGTGATATTAAGTCTCTTTGATCAAAAATATGCAAAATAAAAAAGAGGCACATAAGACTATGGACTAAGGTTTGCTTAACATATGGCTGCTCAAACTTTTAGCCCTAAAGGGATTCTTTAACTCTGAAATTAATTCCGCAGAGGTCCTCAACATCGATTTTTCAACATAATATAACTATTAAAAATTTAGGCTAGTTATTTAAATGTGTATGTTAATATTTTTTGGTGATTTAGTGGGGCCATAGAGAGTTTTTTTCTCTTTTTCCAATGGCAAATTTCCAATTGTGGTTTGGTTTATAACCATTTATTCTGAGTGACTATTGAAATACTACTAATTCCTCTCTCTCTCTCTCTCTCTAAGAAAAATTCGAAAGCCTTAGCATGAGAGTATTCTTGTATTCCCGGACGCATACCGAGGATAATATAAATTTTCTTCCCAAATTGCCCCCAATTCCCACCCGCTAATTACCTCTCATATCACATGACAGTGATCAACCCAGGAGGGTGAAGACTAACACATGCTTCCTCCAAGATATATAAAGCCAATCTGTACATTCATTCGAACCTCGGCTCATGCTGCCTCACAGAGCAGTCTCACACGCACTCTTTCCACCTCCTTCCTCTCACCTGCGATTGGCCAGCGTTCCTGTACTTGTCAGGAAAGACCAATGTCTCTCTTTCAGAAAGCGTGGCCAATTTTAAATCCAATCCGCGTCTCCCACCCACAGATGTTTGCGGCATCGTCTGGATTTGAACTCGTGATCTCCTGCCAATAGGCCAAATGCTGTTTCTGTTGCATGCGAATGTTTTGATAGAGACTACAAAGCACTTCTGTATCAAAGCATCTGCCAAACGCTGTAAATAAAGATGCAATATAAAATAAAAATAGCTCTAGGAACTCAATCGTAAACATAATGCCTTTTGAAAATAGTGGGTTGGCATTTTTTAGTGCATTCCTTTAAATAAAATCGAAACACTTCCTTTGTACAAACTTTAACTGACTGAATTAATTACTGTTACTTATCTTGCATTAATTAAACATTTATAAACCATTAGTAATGTTAAGAAAATGGGAATTTTAATATTATAATAAACAATACATAAAAATATAATTTTATATAATACTTATTTAAACCATAAGTGTGGTTCATTGGAAATTTATTTTATATGTATATTTTATATTTAAATGGAATTCTAATAGCATTTAAATTGAATTGATGCTATAAAAAGCGACTTATTATTTGTCTTGTTATTTGTTCATTTATTTATTTTTAAATAAATTAAAAATTTTTAGATTTTATTTAATAGCAGTTACATTAGTAATCATGTATTAAGACTGAAATTCCTTAAATAATATGTTATGTGAATTAGAGAAGACTTTTCTAATACAGATTTTTCATAAATTAATTGAATTT
>JAOVVB010000043.1:3817174-3834677 GCA_028570985.1 Heterobranchus longifilis
AGGATCCACCTCATCAGACCCAGCAGATTTATTGGAATCTAGCCTGAGCAATTCATCCAGAACCTCCTCCTCTGAAAAGGACCGCAAAATGAAACTATGAAACTTGTTCAGCTGTTCTTTGGAGGGGCGTGGCCTAGCACAAGTTCATTTACATAGACACAGACACAGTTTGTTTGGAGGAGGAGTTTGAAAGTCTGAAACAGATTATTAAACAGTAAAGAAGATCAGAAAAGCAGCTGCTGAAGGAAAAAAACTGAGTGACACTTTACTTTGTGGATTTGTATCAGGGTTTCTGCTTCTGCCAGGAGGTTAAACATTAACCATAGTATGTTTGAAAATTACACAAACATACACACATGAAGTGTATGTCAGGGCAAAAACAAACGTCCTGCGACTAATTTATTCAAATTATTTTAATTCCTATAAAAATGTATTGCTACGTATCTTTCTCAAGTGCCAATATTTATGGTTGTGAGCACAAAACTTCTTGACTTATTTATCATTGTGCACCTTAAAATGTGGATGCTGATAAAGTACGATTGATACGCACACTTTACAGAGAAAGTATTGCATTTAAAAAAAGAAAAATCTTAGAAAAAAAAGGCAATATTTATGAAAATACATCTAATAGAGTTTAACTTACATCATGTGATTAATGGCTGTCTGTAAAGCCGTCTGACTAACACGTGAGCATCACTCTGATCACAGAACACACCGGCAGGACATGGACATTAGGGTGCGGGCCTCGTCGACCCAGGTTGCCATGACAACCCAGGGAGGCAGGGGTCGCTATGGTAACCGCAGATGCCTGAATGATCCTGTGATAACTGGCAGGAAATCCAGCTCCGGATAGCTCTTCAGCTGAAATATTATAAATAAACACTAAATAATGTACATGAAGTGCATTGTGTGTGTGCATAAGTATTTGCCCCTTACTCAGACTTTGATCTAATAAATGGCCTGTATTTGCATATTGTATGCAATCTGATGATGATAAATGATTTTGACCCCCTAAAGAGGGTCACATTTGTACATTAATGTGACTAAAATCACACACAATATCAGCACTCGCTTCTGAATGAAAAAAACCCAAAACCTGCAATTTTTAAGCCACAGAAAACAGAGCTCTGGACCTGCAACGATCCGCGTTGGAGAAGCGCTAATGACTACCTGTCACTCCGCTGTCCGTTTGGGGCGTGTCTGAAGATGAGAAGGGAACACGATGGCTGTTTGGCGTGACGTCAGAGGGTCAGGAGGAAATCCAACTACGGCTGTTTGAAAGAAACAAATAGGAGATGATGCTGGAGGGAAAAAGCTTAAAAAATGCTTAAAATGTTATAATGTAAGGAACAAGTGTGTGTTTATTATTGATGCATGGATACACTTACTGGTATCACATATCCAATACCATGTTCAGTTACTCACAAAACACTCCAGCGTACCCTAGCGTACATTACTGAGCTTACAAATTACTGGGTAAGTGAGAAAAAATGAGTGCAAATGCTAGTTTAGTGAAAAACTACAGCTTTTAAATAATATTCTGTTGTTCTTGATGATCTGCCATGACATGGCGTCGACAACGAGTTATTCAGACACAATGAAAACAAAAGTGTACTTAGAGCTGCATGGAAGCGTGAAACACAAGGCAAATCACCCAAATAAACATTAGAGTCAGCAGTGGTTGTGGGTGGGTGTAACACAACATAACACCATACAGAAATGTAGTGAAATATAAAGTACAGATATTTGCTGTAGGATGAAGTGGAGTAAAAGTAAAACGTATCCTTGAATAAAACTATTCACATAAAGCACAGATACGTGATATATATACCCAGGTACAGTCATGTACACGTTACCACCTCTGGTCACTACAGGTCACCGTGACACTCTGAGTAGTCAGGATCTTCCCATGTGACTGCTTGTGTTTTTGAGAATTTGTGAATTCATAGTGATCTGTAGCAAAAAGACTAAAAGTGAGAAGTTTATATCATAACACACTCCATTTAGAATTAGCTCACTATTCTTATAAAGAACGAGTCTGGTACAGTAAACACATGAAAACACACACACACACACACACACACACACACACACACTGTTCATGGCTGTTGTTTAAATCAGAGAAATAAAATGTTCCACCATGGATTAATACTCTATACAAGTATCAGTATCGGCATCAAAAAAGGGTACCGGTACCAAAAAGTACCAAAAATAAAAAGGCAGGGACTCAGAATTAGTGTGGAAAACGTGTATTTAAAAACCTGATCACACTATCATTTCTGGGTTTTTTATTTTTTTTTATGGCTGACTTCTTTTTTTTGTGATTACCCTGAATAGGTATAGCAGAGAGAGAGAGAGAGAGAGACAGAGAGAGAGAGAGAGAGACAGACAGGTTTGTAGATTTGACCCAATTAAAGCTCAGAGCGTCAGACAGCACAGAGCAAACATCATTGTGAGATAATCCCACCGCTCGTTAGCACTGTGTGTCTGTGTGTGTGTGTGTGTGTGTGTGTGTGTGTGTGTATACAGTAGATGTGTGAGACACAGTGGCATGTGCTCTGGGTTCACGTGGCGATGGTTCTGCTGCAATCGGAGAGACAGTCCTGGACTGTTGCCTAGCAACCAGCGAAGATCTCACCCAACCTAAAAGAGGAATTGTTGGACATCTTTTTTTAAAAGAGTGAAAAGAAGTGATGCGCTGGGAAATGTGTGATTCCAGAGCAGAACGGCGAGCGGGATTATCTGAGCTCAGGGAGGTGCTGAAGCGTGACCGGGTTTTGACTCTTTGGCTCTGATAACTTCAGGAGTACAGAGTCCATCAGTCCGTCTGTTAGTGATGATAACAGTCATTTAGTAGGCCTGCTCCCCACCAACCCCCACCCCCTCCTGAACACACCCATGGAGCAGATCACTTCATAGTGATCTGCTCCAAAGGTTAGCTTCATAAGTATTCACTCCCCCTAAACTTAGACATTTTTATGGTACAATGATGTTTTTATGGTGTTTCAGTCTGAAATTCCCGACTTGTTTCATTCCTCCTTTATCACCACTAATGTTTAGTTTATTTATTTATTTATTTATTTATTTATTACTTTACATCATACTTTTTGTCCATTTAATGTTACACTTGATGGAACGTCTGTGAAAGTTATTGGTCCTGTCAGGTAGGGAGGGTGAGTCAGGTACACACACAGGGGAATAATTTAAATGAAAATAAGTACGGGTAGGGGAACACGGGGTGTGTGGGGAACATGGGGGTATGGGAGGGGAACATGAGGAAAAGAGGCAAACATAGGATATGAGAGGGGTATGATATGGGGTGAGAGAGGGGGAACATGGGGTAAGAGAGGGGGAACATGGGGTGAGAGAGGGGGAACATGAGGTATGAGAAGGGGAGCATGGAGTTTGATGGCCATCTTAAATTTTAAAGTCCATTGTTCATTTTAAGAAAACTTTATTAAGAGACATACAAATTATTTAAACATTTTTGAACGACCTGGATTTAAACATTTTCAGGTGATGCCCTTTGTGTGTTACAACATGGGGTAAGATAGAGAACAGTCCTGAAAAGGTTCTGAAATTGTTATAAACATTCTTACTAGGCCCTTATCTGGGAATCAACACAATGCAAACTTTCTAAACATTCTAAACAAAATGCAAAATACTTAAATCAACAGCACAAAGTAATATAGTTACTTATGAGTAAATTCTCACATTCATCCACTTTCGTCCTCTTTGATTAATATCAAGAAAAAAGTGTGCAGTTTGAATTCAGGATGATTAAAACTTAATTGTTCTACAGCTACCTACACTAAGGAAAGATTGATCCATCACAGCCAATATGGACAATATAGCACTTTCACTTTCCCTGATAAGCGAGTGGACTCAGCGATGTATGTGATAAACAGTTTGGTAGAGTAAACACCTGTTGACGTTACTGTATGACAGACAGTGATGGGTGGGCCTGTCTGACCCTAGGTGGGCCATTTCTCCCCTTAATGTTCACACGCTCCCCTAAAGAGATCGGAGCCATCAGGGAGAATCATAACCAATAACAAACAAAGGATGAGGTGATGTGCAAACAGGACATCAGCTAATACGAAACAACAACCAAAGAGCAAAGTGTAATTGAATCTTAGATATCTGCACACTCGTCCCTCATACAGAACATAAACCTCAAGAAACTCCATCAGGCAGGACATGGCTGATTGGTGCACACGCTACACAAACAGTACATGTACTACATTATGTAGGTAACATGACAGATGTAGAATTATACAGTGTAGGAATGCATACATCATTTATTAGATTTATTAGTTAACGCTGACTTCATTTGCATAAATGAATGAAATGCTCATAAAAAAAAAAAATCTAAAATTCAAGTGTTTTCCCGATACTGAGCGCTGATCTGGAGCCGGAAATGAGCGGATGGGGCAGGATGGAGGAGTCTCTAAACACTCTGGTTTAAAGCTGTGCTTTAGGGTACACACCCGTCCCTCAGTACACACACTCGTACCTCAGTACACACACCCGTACCTCAGTACACACACCCGTCCCTCAGTACACACACTCGTACCTCAGGACACACACTCGTACCTCTCTGCAGTGTGAATGCTTTCAATGTGTTTGTGTGTGTGTGTGTGTGTGTGTGTGTGTGTGTGTTTAGAATCAATGCTGATCCTCATCTGTTATTAAGTCAGTTCGATCTGTCAGTGCAGCTGGTGCTCTCCAGCTCTCTTCCAATCAGACCTGATCTCATCTCAACAACTCTGACTCAGAGCCACCACCAGCTGTCTGTCTCTCTGCCTGTCTGTCTGTCTCTCTTTCTTTCTCTCTCTCCCTCTGTCTCTCTCTTTCTCTCTCTGTCTTTCTATGAATAATAAATGTTTAGAGAATATTGAATATAAAAACTATTTTACAGCTTTATGATGAAGTTTCAATTTCATAATTAAGATCAAAAACACAAAGAACAGTGTGATTTATAATCAATGCTGTAATGTAATGATGTGTAAATACTTTGTTACTTTGTTTACTAGAATTTTCACATCACTGAACTTCACTTCGTTATTTTTATTTCTTTCACTTTCCACTTTGACTTCACTACATTTCCTAAATATAATGCGTACTTTTACTTCGTACATCGTTACGTTCCAGTTCGGCATCTGTGTTACTCTTTACCGCACCGGTTCGTTTTCGTGGTGTGATGCCTGTGATGCGCAGGAGGGCCACAGTATCATCACAGTAGAATCAACAAAGACTGATACCATCATGGCAGCACCTGCTGAAGCGTCTCTCTGCTGTTACAACTCCATTAACAGACATTGATCCCCCGACTACACCAGTGAACTCTGTGAACTCTGTGGTGTCAACAAAGGTAACGACACACACCTGTGACTTTATTTGCAAGAAATGTTTTCATGTGTTTGACTAAAATATTCCTCCTACCAGAAATTTCATTTTTCAACTGCTTACTATTTTTTTTTTTTACTTTTACTTTTATTTCCAAAATTTAAGTGCAATTAATATTAGAAATGTACTTCTAATACAGAAAATATCAGACTCAATATCAGTTGAATATCAGACTAATTCAAGCAATTTTTTAAAAGGTGGCTTCAATTTTTATCGAGTGCTTTATACAAGACTGTATATACTACTACTACTACTACTACTACTACTAATAATAATAATAATAATTAGTATAATGCATAAATATCAAGTGATTAAGATTTCAAGAATGAATTTTAAATTTAGTAAATAATTTTAAACAGTTTTTATATTTAATTAAAAATACATTGTAAAAACCTGTTTGATCTTATTTTATAAATCTACTATACTCTTGGAACCTGCCATGTGTTTAACATTTATCTTCCTGTTACTTGGTCGAATCTTAATGGCTTTTAATGCTTCATAGAAGTTCTTTCAGGGTTTTATGTTCCACAAAAGGTTCTTTAAGGGTTCACCAGACCAACAAGGGTTTACAAAGTCTTGCACTGGATAATTACAGCTGTTAGTGTCCAAACAGAGTTCTTTAAACAGATATCGGACAACTGAGGGTTCTTATCTTTCAAAACAATGTGTGGATCATTAGGGTTTCATTGCTTTAAATCTGGTTCTGTAGATATTATCTGGTAATCTCTGATAATTTAGGGTTCATGGCTAACTCAAAGGGTTTTGTACTGTTAGTGTTCTGTGTTTCAGCCTGAATTCCCAAACCTTCCCTGATTCAGGGACGAGATTCCGCTTTGTCCACAAACTGTGCTGAAGTAATTACTACTGACAGAAAGACCATCTCCTGTCCTCATTTACTCTCTCTCTCTCTCTCTCACTCACTCACACACACACACACACACACACACACACACACACACACACACACACACACACACACACACAGACACGCATATACACTCACACACACACATACTCATTCCTACCTTTTTTCAGTTTTATGTGAGGGGTGGTTTTATATCCCACCATAATCTCCAGCTCTCCTAATCAGTATATTAAATGTTCCATCATAACAAGATGGAGCTGGCTGATAGACAATATCCATAATATAATCATACCTTCTAATCATTTTTCATTACTTTTTATGTACTTTAACAATGTGTTATTGTTGCATTATTATCTCTGTAGAAACGAGGGAAAATTGTAACACGAGTAAACATTATTAATGTAAAATATATCGCACTGTCGGCTTTAATCGTTTTAATAAGAAATTTGAATTCTCGTGGATTCTCTGTATTTATTACTAGCTTAAATATTCAGACACTGTGTGTGTGTGTGTGTGTGTGTGTGTGTGTATGTGTGTGCGTGTGCATGCATTGCGTACAAGGACAACTTGCATTCAAGGCCTGCTGAGTTTCTCTTTGTTCAGGTGTCATCTTAACGTTCACATTAATATAATAATAACTGTACTGCCGAATACATTTGCCTACGAAACAGTGAGAGTGTGTTTGAAGTGACAGCTTGTTAGATAGCTCTAGACTGAGCGACGGTGCGTAAGTATTCATGAAAGGAATGCGTGCAATTATACCTTTTCTTGCACAGTACATTTTGTGATTTTATTTATTTGTTAATCTACAGTAGATTGTTCCTCCTTGTATATATACAGTATGATGAAGCTGTTTTCCTTGAAAGTCTGTTCCTGCAGTGAAGCACCTTGTCTTTATTTCAGTCTTTGGTATTTGACTTTCTATTTTTCAAATTATGCATGGATATGTTTGGATATGTCCTCTTGTCTTATCTCTCTTTTTTCTCCTGTATCTCCTCAGTCACTTATTCTATCACCTCATCATTATACGTCATTTTAATCAATGGGGGTGTATATGTTTGTGTGTGTCCTTCACTGACGCTCGTGTATCACACATTCACTGCTTGCACAGCCTGCAGGCTCTGCGGAGGAGAATAGAAACGAGATCATTTAGTTAATTAAAATGTATTTGCATATGGAAATTGTCTAAAAATGGTATTAATTTTTAATAGGCAAAGGAGAATGACTTTCTTATATTAAAACCAAATAAAATGGGCGGGAAAGAGCGGCAGGTGTACTGAAGGTACTGAACTTTGCTCTCTCAAATTGAAGACTTTTGGTGTTTAGCTAGCAGATGAATGAAATGTTGTTTTATTTCACCAGGGCACATCTAAGTAAGGCATATCAGCAGACGTGATTTGTACTTGTTGGTTATAATTCATGTCTTTAATAAGTCAACTTCTACGAGAGAGTGAGAGAGGAGGGGGAGAGGGAGGGGAAAAAGTGCTGGCTGAGAGAATGACAGGCTGAAAGAGAGAGAGAGAGAGAGAGAGAGAGAGAGACAAAGAACAGCACAAACTGAACCAGTCTTCTTGTGTCCGCTAACTTACACATCAGGCAAAAAGAGGCCTAATTAATTAAGTACAGTATTAGAAGTAATGGGCTATTATAATATAAATTGCTACATTCTGGAACCAATTTAATCCAATTACTGAAACCCCACATGAATATAATACCTCAAAAATCACTCTGTAATGGTCTTTGGGGAGAGAGCTGTCAGACAGTTTAGCCAAAAAAAAAAGGAAAAAAAGGGGGAGTAAAGAAAAGATCTAATTCTCTTTAAAGGCAATGATAATTTGCTAATTGACATTTTGTGTCAATTCCACCTGAATGCCTTCTTAGTTCATCTATTTGTCTGTTCCACTCAGCGAAAGCTGGCCTCATTTAGGACTCCAGATGAACGCTGATGATTGTTTTCACTTTACAGTAGATAAAGCCCCGGGTCACATTTGGGTACATTATATCTGACCTTGACTTGATTTAAAAAAAAACAAAAAACACAAATGTTTCTTAAACTATTGTGTTTATAACAAACAATTTGTGCGCACAATCCATGGATGGAGTTAAGGTGTTTTACTATTTTTGGTTAGACAACATCACTGCACATTGTTTAATTCCTCAGTATGTAAGAAGGAGGTGTTGATTGCTGATCTAAATTACTAAAAGTGATCACTTCATCAGAGTTAAGAGTCTTCTTGTAGTATAGTTGGTTGTCCTTCTAATTAGGGATTAATTCAGATTCAATTCTTGATGCATTATCACTCGGTTAATTGGAGTCAATTTGGAATGCAAGTGCTCTTAGTGCACGAGGTGGGTATCGATATGAGCTGTAAACATAGTACTGTGTTCTGGGGCGATGTGAAAGTCATGTGTATAGGTATTGGCACTTTTTCTGAAAATATGAAAATACTTTCTAAGAATTGTCTGAGTCAGTATTCAATATTTTAATTTCTTTGTTCATCATTGTGACATTACTGAAAAACATTATTAAAAAAACATTGTTTTTTTTTGTTGTTGTTAAATTTCCTGTTATTACATTGTTATAACACAACAGTGCACATGGAGGATATTGTTGTTGTCTTAATTTAAACTTAAGGTTTAGTTCTGTACCCTGCCCACAGAGGTGATTTTAAGGGATCGAGGATGCATTATGTTGTTAATGGAACCTCAGACTGCCGCACCTTAAAAGTCAGTAATGATGGGTCCAGAGGAAAATGCAAAGCTAAGTGTGGTTCATGCAAAAGGGGGCCATTATTTTCGATGTGGAAATCCGTAAAGGTAATGCCCCTCTATTCATGGTGGTCATTAACTTTCAGATAATGGCCTCTTCTCGACCTCTTGCTCTTCCTTGTACTGTCGACCCTGCTGTCAGTTTCGAGCCTGCTGTGCCAGTGGAGCGAGTGCCGCTGATCGGAACTGAAAGAAAGGCCACTTAATCAGCAATCAAGATTCAATTAGTTTTCATATAGCAACGTTTGTTAGCAGGGTGTGCATGTGTTTTGTGTGTGTTTTGTGTGTGTGTGTGTGAGAGAGAGAGAGAGAGAGAGAGAGAGCACATGAGCCTGCTCTCTGCACTGCACTGATGAAGAAGGGTAGAAATCTGCAGGCATCATTAGCTCTCTTGTTTTAATTTCTTCTTTTATTTATTCATATTTTTGTGCTTGAACATTGAAGAGGCAGATGTTGCGAGGTGAGCTGATCAGAATGCAGAGTCCCTGGGGCTTGGTTACCATAGCAGTTAACATCCCTGCATCTCCCTCTGATGAAGCATTTTACAGCTTGGTGTGTGTGTGTGTGTGTGTGTGTGTGTGTGTGTGTGTGTGTGTGTGTGTGTGTGTGCATGTGGGTGTGCCTTCATATGCACCTTCTGTGTCTGTATATTTAATATTTTTGGAAAACAAGATCAGTGATGTGTATAAACACGTAGAAGTAACACTAAAATTAATAAAATCTACACAGTGTATTTATACATTTATATTCTGTATTTTTATACATTTATATTCTGGTTATATTTGTGATAATGTGTGTTTTGCACTATTGGCGAGCTTTCATTTTAAAATCTTAATTATTATGATTGAAGTATACAATACAGGATGTAGATTAGATTTCCTGAAAAAATGAATAAAATATGAATTGACTAGCACTAGCATAAGAACTGGTTATTATATAAAACATGGTATTGGTGCTACAAAGTATGAGTGAAAAAATGAATTTTCAGATAATATAAGTCCATTTTTCAAAATACTTAATGCTTCTTAGCTCTCGATCCATACCTTGTTTTTTTGTAAATATGCATACACATTTATATTTTTATCAGATAAAAAAATGTATTTGCCAAATACAACTTTATGCCGTTTTATGTAGTGTCCGTAACTTTTTCGAATTCAAACATTTTAATGATCTTATTTGTCATTCTGCTTAAACTTGGCCAATTTAGATTTTACATGAAAAGACAAAAACCTACAGTATGTATTATTCTAAAATCTAAAATTGTTAAGATATTGCAACATGGATTTGACATGGTTACAGACATCACAGATTTTTTTGGTTTTTGTTTGCTTTTACCAAAAACCATCTCTCATGGAACTAAGGTTGCCCTGGAATTTTTAAGGGTATACATGAGTACAATTTTAACTGAATAAACTATTGTTTTCTATGTTTTATGGGCATATAACATTAGGTGTGTGTAATTTGGAGCATTTGTTAGTTGGTAGTAATTTGGGGGGAAATATTGCACAGAATGCTTTAATTTAAGCAACAATTTTTACTGGTCATATGTTTCTAGAAGCTTACACCAATTTTAGTATGCATACTTAAGGAAATATTAATCATTTTTATTTTAAACTATTATTGTTTGAAGCAAGACAGTATAACGCAAAAAATTGCAATTTTTGGGGCACATAAAATAATCTCTCCAAAATGGCTGAAGTTAGCAACTTGAAATTTTTAGGGAAGCAAGATTGGTCACTTCAGTGTTGCATAAACTTTAGATGTAGCTTCTTTGGCCCCACACATTTTCTGTATTATATGTATAACATAAAAATATATATACAGTATAAAAATCAGGACCAATACTGTGTTTTGGCTGAATGAATTGTAAGAATGAATTGAGAAATGCTTCGAAGTGACTGAGAAAAACTGTTATACCATTACACTGTTTAACCATGATATATTCGACAAGCCAATCGTGCTGTAAAGAATTTTACACTCTAATGCCCCTAACAATGTTCGCGGATTCACATCTCATGTCTAATTCACTCTGGATAAAAAAGCTAACTCCAAATGCCTGACTGTAAATTTATACATAACTGACTCCTTATTTTTTTATTTAATTTTTTTTTTTGTTGCTTGAGCCATTTATTAAATTTGACGCTTCTGATTCAAAATAAATGACTCTAGTCATTTTTTAAATTGCTTGCATATGCGTTTGGGTCGTTCTCCTGCCTCATTTGTTCTTGCAGCTGACTTTTCTATGCAACATGTTTAAGGTTGAAGAATGCGATCCAGATAAATGGAGTGACGCAAATTGCAATGCAAAGCAACGAAGCAGCAAAGAGCAACAAGTGTGTACCTGTAGGGGAGGAAGAAGGTCAGGAGACACAGAGAGACCACCAGGACTTTACGGCTTACTTTTGCTTGTGCATCTCCCTCTTTTTTAAGCCGAAGCCCAGAATAGCAGCTCGGTATTACTGGTGTGTGTGTGTGTGTGTGTGTGTGTGTGTGTGTGTGGACCACCCTGGGGATCTGCTGTTTGACGACCACCACTCAGTTTTATGGGAGAACCTGCTGTTTAGAGGCAGTGCTTCCTTGTGTGGTTTACATCCACCTGTTTTACTGTGTGTGAATTTTAAATCTGGAAATTTGTTTGTATAAAAGTTTTTTGATCAGATGTATGCAAACCATTAATCCAATTAATCTAAATAACAATAAAAAAAAATAGGTTTTTGTACCTGGCTTAGGGGTGAGTGAGAAATATGTTGTATTCATTTGTTTTTATTAGAAAATTAAAGTAATGTATATGAACATGGGATATGTTCATACATATTGGGCTTTTAAGCAACAAATATTACATAAACTCATTCATAATAGTAATTAGTTTTGAAGCTAACAATCTTGAATGACTTTTGATATATTTTGATTGTAACAGAACACAGTTACACGAATTAAAACTCGCTTTATGTCTCTATATAATCTCCTGCTAGACTAATGCACTTATCCCAGTGTTTCACTAGCGCTTGGACACCATTAAGGGTAGAACGTTTTCTCAGTACAGCGGAGTCATGATTGGACAGCCTGCTTCATGACGTAAACGCTGGCCTCCCAGGAACTCCTTTAATGTCTCAAATATGTGGAAATGGCTTGGAGCGAGGTCAGGACTGTACGTGGGATGTGGTAAAGTCCATGGGGCATAATTAGAAGAAGACTGAACAAGTACAGTTTGTTTGGAAGGATTGACAGGAGAATGCTTTTTCTGTCTAAAAATAACATACTGTAGAAGCATGACTGAGGCTTGCAGACCTGCATCTGAACAAAGCACAAGACCCATGGACAAATAAGACCAATGTGGAGTTGTCTTGCCCAGTGCCATGTTTGTTGAAGAACAAACAGCATTTCAGCAGAAACACCTCTCACCCACCATCAAGCATGGCAGTGATGATCCGGGCTTATTTCGCAACCACAGGCATATTCAACCATGAACTCTTCTGTAATACTCTAGAGGGAAACATGAGGCCATCTTTCCAACAGCTAAAGCTTGGTCGCCATTGGGCCATGCAACAGGACAAGGATCTGAAGTCCAAACCTCAACCCAGTTGATATGCTGTGGCGAGACCTTAACAAAGCTGTGCGTAGGTTAATGCCCAAAAACCTTGATGAACTGAAGCAATGCTGGATCACAATTCCTCCACAATGACGTAAGAGACTGAGAAAGTCATACAGGAAACGATTACTTCAAGATATTGCTGCTCGAGGTGGCTCTACAGCCTATTGAATCATGGGGTATTTGGTATTGCCTGCATGATTCCTTTTTTTGACATAATTTTTGTTAAAGAATAATGAGTGAGAAAAGTTACATGATGCTTGTTTATGTTGTATTTGACAAATTACGAACTTTTGAACATGACATGTAAAAATGGGTTGATATTTAATTACATTTTTCTAAGAATTTTATAAATAATAAAATAAATAAATAAATATATATTAGTACATGGTTAAAACAGCAACGCAAAAGGATTTTGCTTAAAAAAAAAAAACAGAATTTTTGAATGAATGGTGATGTTGGAAATCTACATTCCAATCATTTTTTTTTTATTAAATTTTTTTTTTTACTGCTAACCTTGCAGAAATATTGTAGACCCAAACCGCCTGCCGACTTAGTGCCCTTGGAACAATCCTCATAACCCCCCCCCTCCCCCCTCCCCCCTTTCTAAGTGGGATTTTATGTTAATAATACACTTTTTTTCTGCTGACTCTTTCGAAATGCGTCTACTATTACATCATAAATCCGTCTGTTTGGAGCTGAGTCACATGTGCATATATATATTTATTGTTTTGTCCCTTCTCGTAAAGCCATTAAGTGCAACCAGTGCCAGATTTGAGTAAGAAATAATGGCTGTTAGATCTTACCAACCTCCTGGGGTTGCCTGAGTGTGGCCTGAAATACAGCACACAGGGAGACGTAAAAAAAAGAGAGAGAGAGAGAGAAACAGAACGAGAAAAAGATTTTAATAAAATGCAGTTCAAAAAGAATTGAGGAAACAAGAAAAGCCGAACCAGCGATCTCATATTTTCTGTCATTGATGTTGCAGACACAATCTGTTAACGCAAATTTTATGATCTAATTATTACACGACGTACGTTTTTTTTTTTCTCTCTCTCTCTTTTCCCCGCCGGTTCTGCTGAATCCTGTCCTCTATTGCGGCTGTACTCGTCGCTCAGATCACGCTCTCATGCTGCGTTGCAGCGGGGCTTTTTGGAAATGGCCTCGGTAATAAGAAGCACCCCTTGTGCCTGACGCTGAATTGAATCTGTGAAATTGAGACCAGACGAGGGCGAGAGATGAGAGCTAATCTGGCCCAGGCTCTCTGGTGTCGAAGCCAGCGTTGTGGGGAGAAGCAGCCCAATGCCGTCTCCGTTTGCACGGTTAACAAGCCTCCTTTACTGGCAAGTGCGGGCGGTTGAAAATGTTTTCGAGCTCGAATAGGATAGAGGTTAGACACCCCACCCTCCGGACGCAGCGATGTGGCGCATGGACGCTTTTTTGGATGCGACGGATGCCAACGGATGTTGCGTGCGATTCGTGTGCAGGCTAGCTTTATTTGGTGCATTGTAAAAAAAAAAAAAAAAAAAACTTGGAAAAATATGGAGATTCGAACAGTCACGAGCCGTAAAATATATTTATATATCATTCTTTTCGGTGTGCGCAATTGATTCTGTTGACCCCAGAGCAATATATGTTCCTTCCATTGTATTTCCACATAGATCAAAAGAATGATATATTGCAGTTCCGAAGATGATGCATTACAATAATATGTTGCAACATTCTCCGCAGTCCTTCCATCATGTCACCTGTAAGAAAAATACGCTTTTTATCTTTTAATGCTGAAATGATCTGTATCGATCTATTCAGATATGCAAGCCTTCAGGCCAAGTACACTCAGGAAAAAGAAAAAAAAAAAAAAAAACCAACCATTTTTAGCTAATATGTCTAACCTTCCGAATGCCGTGAGTACACCTTGTGCTGCGACTAAGACCGTGTTAGAAAGTCAAATGAGGAAGAAAAAAATCTCAGAGACGGAGACTTTCCAAAGCTGCAGGAGAGCGCTACGGAGCAGGTACGGGTGATTAATGGCAGCCTGAAGAGAGCAGACTCCCTTAAAGACATTTAGCCACACTGCCTGGATAAACTGACAGCCCCCCGCCCGTCATGAGTAATGACATCCCTCTTAAAACCAGCAGCAATATCGCACTAACTGTGACAGACTGATGAGGGCCCTCATGAAACCTGATTTTCGGCCTCATTTACATAACCGTGCCTTCCGGATGTGTAATTAGGGCTATGTACGTGTGTATACATGAAGTAAGTCAACTAAAAGAAGACGCGGACCGCTGCGCGGGAGCTTTGTGTTGTCGAGATTGAGCCCGAATGCTAATTACACGATTGTAATATCTTTTTTAAAATTATTTGAACACTTCGCCTTGAGATACGTTTATCCGTATATATATATATATATATGTATTAGGATGCGGTTTTGTGTGTAATCATTTCGAAAAATAACAGTGATGAAATATTTCTGGTGTAAACAACTAGGAATGCATGTAGAAAGATAAAAAAAAAGGTGTAAAAAAAAAAAAGTATTTACGTGTTTGATTGGATGCTTTAAATAGCGTTCCAGAGTCAAAAGTCTATAAATTACGCTCATGCAGTTACACAAGAACACGAGGCATGCGTACTGTAGATTCGCCTCGATATCATCGCCGTGCGGACTCGCCGATCGGGAAACACACACCCTCCGGCCGTACATTTCGAACAGACGAGACCGCGTTAGCGTGTATCCAGTAGCAGAGAGGGAATGAGTGCCGGTCGGCTGTTCTGCGATTCCGGCTGGCCGAGGGCTCGAGGTCCATACAAACATGATTAAGAATCAATTTGAGCCAGTTGTTAGACTGTCTGGCGCCAGCTGAGGGATGGACGCTTTTCATCCGAAACGTTTTACCGTTGTCTTGGATGGGCCGGCGTTGTCGGGACGGTCTGGGTGTGGGTCTAAAGAACCTGTCACGTGCCATTTTCACGCCGTCTTTAACATGATATCTGGCCGGCACATGGTGTACATATGAAGGAAAGGGCGGAAGCGCTCGGTCGGGCGTGTGAGCTGAAGGAGCCAGAGGCTAGAGGATACTTCTTACAGATGTGACCAAGACCTAGACTCTTAACGCTGTGTCATAAAGGAATAATAATAATAATAATAATAATAATACATGTGTCTGAAACATGTGGGCGTGCTGATCACGTCATCACTTCGGCCACAAACGGAAATCTCAAGATCATGTTCAATATGAGAAACCGAATTATCGCCCCAGTCACCAACGAAACACCGTCTCATCCTGTTTGTCATTTTTTTTCCCCCATGACGGCGAGACATTAAGGGCGCACGCTTTAGGGGACAGCTGCTATTGTAAGATCCAGTGTGGAACTTATCTGTTTACCAGCTCTTGTTGCACAGTTGAGGCTTTTGCTGACAAGCATATCTGAACCCCTTATTAAAATACCCACCATAGACGACATACACCATCTACTCTGTCTCGTCGCTAAAGCGAGACGCTGATACTGCTACTGCTATTGCTACTGCTGCTGGTGCTGGTGCTGCTATAGCTGCATGTCTTCGCCTCTATTCACCCGTCTCAAGTTATTCCATAATTCAATCTTGTCTTCATGTGTGACTCATGACCCACCGCTTTGTGTTTCCCTCTATATGCTTCTTCTTGAATTATTATGAAACGTCTCACCATAAGCAGGGGTTTAGCTGTGCATGGAGAAGTGGCTATACTGTAAATTTATCCCATATATATTTTTCTTTTTTTTTTCTTTTTTTAAGTGTCTGATACAGCAGTAAAAAACGACATGTGTTATAAACAGTCACATGTAAGACAACTTTGACATCTTTATTTCACACTAGACAGGTAGTTATTGGTAGCTGGGCTGTTGGTTGTTGTTGGGGTTGTAGCATCATGAGGTCATTTGTTCTGAAAGATATATATTTTTTGTAACAGTTTGCTTCATCTTTGCAGTTAATGTAATTATTTTAGGTGGAATATTTTGGTGTGTGTCACAATGGACCTAGTATTATTGTTTGCATATAGTGACCCAAATCAGTACCTTTAAACACTATTAAAAGACGTTAACGTGACCAAGACTTACTTGGACAGACATGATACCCCGAGGAAAGTGATTGTTATCGTGTAACAGGGAGACAGGGGTAGCTCAGTGGTTAAGGCATTGCACTATGGTTAGGAAGGTCCCAGGTTTAAACCCCAATACCATGAAGTCGGGCCCTTGAGCAAGGCCCTCAACTGCTGAGATGTATAATGAGATAAAAAGGTGTGTCGCTCTGTAGCAGGTTGTCTGCCAAATAGTGTTAATGTAAATTTACTTTATCTTGTTTTTTATTCTACCGCCAAACAAGGGGTCAAAGGAAGGACGCTGTGGGCATTTATGGAGACCAGGTAAAGGAAAGGAGATATCAGCCCCTGTGTCCACCTGCAAATTCTCAAAACTGTACTTGAAGACGAGTGCGCTTTAAGCTAAATTTTCTTATGTTTTTTTTTCCATCACAAGCTTTAAGACACGCACGTATCACAAGTTTCAAGACAAATGGAAATGCATGATTTTTTTAGTAAAATAATAATAATAAGTATACATCTTATACCTGCATACAGTATGTTCTACTCTGCATTATAGCACCGACCATAAGAGAGCAGCTCGATGCAATCATTTTTGCATACAAAGTCAAATAAGTGATATATTAAAAACATTCAGGTGACTTAGTGGTTAGCACTGATACCTTGCACACTCCAGGGTTCGGGTTTGATTCCCGTCTCGGGTCTGTCTGTGTGTGTGGAGTTTGCATGTTCTCCTTGTGCTTGTTGGGTTTCCTCCCACAGTCCAAAGACATGCAGATTAGGCTAATCGGC
>JAOVVB010000043.1:3836493-3847674 GCA_028570985.1 Heterobranchus longifilis
AATAAGCCGAGCCTGGAAATAAGTACAGCTATGGATAGGTGTAACATCACGTTAGAAAGTTACATTGGTTCCCTGCTTTCAGGGAACCTAACAGGTGAGCGTCTGAAGGATCGAGATCAGGACTATAGGGAGGATGCCTTAATACCTCAAACAACATCGTTGTGGACAGCGTGGGCGGAAGTGTGAGGATCTGCATCGTCACGCAAGATCACTTTGTTTATTTCAGATTTCAGCTCTCAGAGAAGCATCTCAGAGTAACAAGAACTGTTGATTGTTAAACGTTTTTTTTTTTTTTCTAATAATGTTCCAATACTGTCTCTTGTGAATCCTAGAAATCTTTAAGCATTGATGAATTATCCTGCTGATGGTTGACGTTTGAACTTTTTCTTAGTTGGCAATTGAGGATGTTTCCGTTCCATACTCTTGGTCCTACTAATAAATTTCTAGTGACTAACAAATGTAATAAATTACAGTGACACGTCACATGTGTTTTTAAGTTTGGACTGTTTTTTTTCTTCTCTTTCTGTGAAACTATTGTTTGAGTTTGTTGTCCAGTCTACTACTAACCCGGATTTCATTGGTCCACACAATCGAAGAATAATATTCCTTTCTGATCTTATAACACTTTTGAGTTAAAGAAAAAAAAACTATATCTCATTGGCCTTGAATTCTTGATTCTAATTGGACAGAAAGTATTATAAAGACAAAATCGTGCTCCTATAATAACACCAACACACTGCGATTGATTTGGTGAAGTTTTATTCATTTTCAAAATGTTATTTTATTTACTGTTTTATTTTAGCATTTTTTGGAAGGAGTCTCCAGTTTCAGCTTTGTCACAGTCAGGGCTTTATTTTTTTTCCCAGGAAGCTTTGAGGTTTGCAGAAACATTACAAGCTGTTTGTTCTGGCTTAACATAAAGGCAGCTGTTGTACTTGCAATACATCACAACTACGAATGGATTATAAATGTCACTAGTTAGAAAAATTGCTTTGGTGCAGGAGACATAAAATGCTTCACAACATTGTGTTACCTAAAATTAATTGATTATGGTGCAGTAACAATCCACTCCACTTCATGCTGGGCTGCTTTACACTGCCCTGTCACGGCTTATTGTTCTATAACACCACAGCCCTACATGATTTATTCCTCACTTATAGCATTTAAGTTACAAGCTAATCTTATCTGTCGGAGCAGCCGCTGCTTTTGAGTCCTGCTCCCCGTTCACACGAATGAAACGAGACGTTTTATAAGGCAGTGTTAAAACAAGCTAAATGCTAAACCACTCCAGGAGTAAGAATGAGAAACCGTGAAATAGATGAGAGCCACAGAGGTTACAGTAAGTGCTGAACAGAAATTAATAAACTAGCAATCCTACTTTGCTAATCTAAACAATGCGAGTGTAGGGTCTATTTGAAAATGGCATTCTGATCTGATCTGACGTTACCGCACAACAAACAACTGTTTTCATTCTTTTTGAAGTACAGTACCAGTCAAAAGTCTGGACACACCTTCTCAATCTATGGTCTCTCATCATTCACTGACTCACTCATCGTCTATACCGCTTTATCCTGTGGGTGACGGGGCCTGAAGCCTATCCCAGGAGACTTCGGGCATGAGGAGGGGTACACCCTGAACGGGGTGCCAGTTTATCACAGGGCACGCGCATGATCATTTATACACTATGGAGAAATTTGTGGACACCAATTAGCCTAAACCAAGCACGCAGACCCGAGGAGGGAATCGAACCCAGACTTTGGAGGCGACATAACAACCTAACATGCCACCCTTCGCTGGTTTTCCTGATTTTTTTTTCCACCCTGTAAAACAGTGCTGAATGCGTCCAAAATATACAATAATCTCCTTTGAAAAGTTGATATTGAAACATATCTGCTACTTATTCTCTTTAAATCCTTCATAACGGCTCTAATCTGAGGTGCTGGTTGTTAATTGGTGATTTTCTGAGACTGGTGACTCTAAATGAACTTCTCCTCTACAACAGAGGTACGTTCTGGTCTTTGCTTTCCTGTGAAGGTCTTCATGAGAGACGGTTTCATCATGGTGCTTGATGGGTTTTACAAATGCACTTGACACAATACTGTTCTTGCATCGTACCTAATGCTATATGTGTCATATCATAGTTAAAAAAAAAAAAAATTGTTTTAGAATATATAAAATAAACTTGTGTCCAAACTTTTGATTGTATAAGTGAACAAAGTGTTTTTTGGTATATACTGTATATGGCTGATTAGCTACCCAGATTAAAAGTAAAGATCAAAAACAAAAAGATTTCTCTTTAGGCTTGCTAAGGTGTTATTCAGTAAGATGTTTATAATGTTCTAAAAAAGTTAGACTGTAACATTTCTGCAACCTTCAGTAATAATGGTTTGCTTTATGATGTTACTATCTGAGAAATGATTCCACAACAGAGACTACAAGATGAAAGAGTTCCTTACCCTACAGGTAGTTATGTTGTAGCAATGTTGATGGAATGTTTATAAACATTATCTTTAATCAGAAAAAGAAAAAAACTGTAACACCCACAAAACATTGTGCTAACATGAAACTGTTGCGTGGTAGTATTGTATTTTTTTATTAGCCTCATTAACCACAGATAAAAAGAGCAGTTCGGATGATCGTTATTTTTAAAGCGTTTAACGCAATTTTCAATATCAAGTTCACAGCCATGAAGCGTCTGTTAATTTATGCGACAAAGACAGAAAATTACCATCTTACGACGTCTGATCATGAAAAGAGCTGCATTAATGGAGCGTTCACACTGCAGGGTTGTATTATATTATTACACATAACGCACAGGGTCACAGCACACACCTGACTGGTGCACAAATAGTGCATAAAATGTGTTCTCAATGACCCAAGAAATTCATCCTGGTTAATAGACCATATGCCTAATGCACCATGGGAGTACAGCGACGCTGTTTTTAAGAGAAAACTAATGCATCAAAGGCTACAGAAATTCAATTATGTTGTAGCTATGGAAATCTTGTACAAAAGTCGAAGAATATTTTGTTCAGATGTCTCGCTCGCACACGCACACAGAACCACACACACACACACACACACTCATATAGATGAGAACTTTATCCAGACCAGCAACAAAATGGAACATAACTTCTCTCCTTTGAAGACCATGTCTTCAATTTGAGCCGACTCTAAATGGAAAGACTTCACGTCAGCAGCGCCACGCGCTCATGTGTGTGTGTGAGTGTGGAAGATGATTTATGTAACGCTGATTGTTTCAGTTCTGCGTTGGAGCGAATTTCTTTTTTTAATGAACATGTCACTTTTGAAATGTGCCAGTGCTGAATATGATGGGCCTGAATGTGGGCCCCTTTCTTCAGTGCCATGATTTATCCTTGCTATGTGTGCCGTTTGTGAGCCGCGCGCCGGGCCCTCGGCTAAAATTAGACGCAGGCAGCCCCATAACTTTGCCCGGAGTGACAACAGATTCGTTTCGGTGGCACACAAAATCCAGCGAGCCACCGCCTTTGCACTCTCATGGCTGAATTGATACCTATACCACATGTTCGAGTCCTTCTAGAGCATCTATGCGAGAGATACCATGGCGTCTTAAAAAAAAAAAATCTTCTCCTCGATGCACATGGAAGCTTTTTGCGACTTGAAACAAGTTCCCACAGCGTGCAAATGTTGGCTTTAGCTGAATGCAGCGAGCTGGGAGGTTAGCCACTGCGGAACTGAATTATCAGGCACTGTAAATCTATTTTCCGCATCTCTTTCTCTCTTTCTCTCTCTCTCTCTTTTCATTCTCTCATTCTCTTGATTTCCCCGATTCTTTTCTTCCTTTTTCTTTTGCCTTTGCTCCATTGGGACGGCAACGAATAGCATCTGGTTCCATTTGGCCGTGTCTCTGCACAGACACGGCAAGAAAAAAAAAAAAAAAAAAACGATTGCCAGACGCACAACAGACTCTCTTTCGGTACCTCCGCCCTCCTGCGCTGGCGTTTTTCGGCCACAATCTCTCCGAGGTACGGTACGGATCCTTTCACTCGCTCCTCCGTGTAGCGTACAACCGGCACAAAGTAAACACACACAAAACCTTTTTCGAGTTCTTATCCGTCATCCCTCACTCAGAATTGTTAACATTGCAGTAATGAGGACGCTTTGATGTTCAATCAAGTTACAAACCTCATTCGATCAGGCTGTAATTCCTTTCGCTGCGCTGCTTTTAAAAGCCACCAGTCATTCAGCGGCGCGGCCTCCGCAGCCAGCTCGCGTTTGAATAGGAGGACCTGCACTGGGGTTTTGTTTGAGCTCGGTCTTTTGTCCCGGTTTGTGAAAGAGAAGAATTCAAACTTGTGATCTTGCCCTGATAGCGCACCAAGTCTCTGCTTGTTCTTCATATGAGAAAGATAAGGAATCTGAAGCGGCGCGTTGGTGTGAACACGTCCAGATAGCTTAGCGGCAGTGGATTTCATCGACGCGCTATTGTAGCTTTCTCGCACTGCCTGAAATGTGTATCTGACTAGACATGTGCTCGACATTACAGAAAAGCACTGTGGGGAAAAATTTCAGTCCAGGGTTTTTGGGTTTTTGGTCTCTTTAACACCAGCTCTCAAGTTCTTTACTTCGTGTCACCATGTAACTAAAAGTATTAGCGCTCCATCAGAACCAGAAACACACCACATCCGAAGGTTATATATTTTCTTCCCAAAAGAGATCAATTTTCATGATTAAAGGGGAATTATTATAAATATTCCAACAATCATTTTTGCAGCATTCTCGTAGATCTCTGGTGCAAATGTGTGCATGCAAAAAAAAACCAAAAAAAAAAAAAACACATGAGAAAACTCATGCCCTCGTTTTTTTGCATATTCTTTCTTTATGGACCCACTTTTTGGATTCATCTGTTATTTGTCTGTAATAAAACTGCATTCCAGGACTCCACCCAGGAGTCGGCATTTTATTTTCCCAAATCAGACATGAAAGAACAGAACAGGTCTGTGTTTTGACCTTTGAGAGAGTTACAGTAAATCAGGTGCTACTGAAAAACTTTTTTTTTTTTTAACTTGTTTTGTTCTTCAAACAAACACATGCATTAAAAAAAATCGAATTAGCTGTGAAATACCTTATAATCTCGTGAACTCGATTGGATGAAAGAGCAGGCGCTTGTTTTCCAGGCTCTGTGTTCTGATTGGCTAGAAAAATGCAGTTCTGCAAAGGGGACGTTCGGGAGACGTTAAAGTTAGAGATGCTGAAACAACACGTTTGAAAAATGAATGAAAGAGAAGGAAATTCAGGCGTGCCAGAAGGTATGGTCTGGGTCGTATTTCATCTGGAAAACGAACAGAGACATTTTAGAGACCTTTAAGACTTGTTTAAAAAGGAGTATGTGTGGTTTATTCACAAATAAGCAGAACTGACCTTTCCTTTCATTTTTTTTTACCCTATAGTGGCACATACTTGAGTAATCGTGCTGTGCTACTGTACTTAATTATAATTTTGGCATGTTTATACTTTTACCTACACGCATTTACATTTACAAAAAGGAAAGAAAACCTTTTTACTCCTTGCATTATTAATGAGTCTTTCAAAGTGCTAACAAATCTTAACCTCGTCCAACCAGTGACTGTATGATGTATCATCTACCGTAATTATGATATTAGCATTAAATCAAATGAATCAATTCGTCTATGCTTTTCAAGCTCTGTAAATTATTAGAACAAAAATATATAAAATACATAATTCTGCAGTGTTCAACTTAATCATGAGTGTGTCTCAATTTTTACTTAAGTACCCCGTGTTAGCAAAGACTCCTAGAATATGAGGTATCCCTAGAAAGAATTAACTAAGTGAGCGCATTAAAAAAGAATGCAATAAAAAAAAAAACATGCTGCAGAACACAATATTAATTAGCAAATATTAATTAGCTGTTTTTAATAGGTGGTGCAGTGGTTAGCACTGTCGCCTTGCACCTCCAGGGTCTGGGTTCGATTCCCAGCCAGGCTCGATTTCTGTCTCTGTGTGCATGGAGTTTGCATGTTCTCCCTGTGCTTGTTGGGTTTCCTCCCACAGTCCAAAGATATGAAGATTAGGCTAATTGCCGTTCCCAAATTGCCTGTAGTGTGTGAATGTGAGTGTGTGTGTGCTCTGTGATGGATTGGCACCCTGTCCAGGGTGTACCCTGCCTCGTGCCCTAAGCCTCCTGGGATAGGCTCCAGGTCCCCACGACCCTGAATACAGGATAAAGCGGTGTAGAAGATGAGATGAGTGAGTGTTTGCACACTAACAATAATTACAGGATTTTTAAGTGTATTAAAAGAAGAATTGGTTTTATTGGCCATGTATGTTAACACACACAAGAGAATGACTCTAAAGAAGTTCAGGCTTAAATAAATGACAGTCTATAATACTGTGCAAAATTTTTAAGCCACCTCGCTTTTCTTTATATTAAATTGAATTCAATTAAAGAAATGGAAACAAATGTTTTACTGTGACAGTCATTTACAACCTCATTTCTCAGGTTTCTCACTGGATCATGACTTAAGTTAAAATGTTTTTTTTATGTTTGAATAATTCATTGGTCAAAAAAAAACATTGTTCTGAAACTGGACGGGAACTGAATGAAAAATGAGAGCCAAAAAAGTATTTTAGGAAGTGAGGAGAACTATTCCTAAAGATTACATTAAAATTAAAGTCCAGCTCTTTGGAAGCAAATATGAAACAAGAAACGAGACAGCACACTACAGACAATACACAGTATACAGGAAATACACAATGTTCAACCACTATACAGATTAAATAAAGACAACAATATACTGAGTATCTACACAGATCAGAAATGTACATGAAACGTGTGTGTGCTGCACATATAATAAGTGGTTGCGTATGATTGGCAGGCAAGACATAGTACAATATGTACAAGAAATGCAAAGGACAATAAAACTGTATGTGTCACATATAGAAGTGATGTGTGATTGTGTAGTCCATTATTTATAGATGTGAAGTAGGGTGTAACAAGTTTTTGTAGACCACGCTGATGTTTATTTTGCAGCAGACAGCAGGTCATCCTGATCTGGTATTTATGAGTGTGATTATTATCAGGAAAGAAACGGCTTGTGTGCGTGGCAGTTTTTATTATACAGGATAAACACTACACCTTCAAGTTTAAACAAAGATGTTCACGTCAACTCTTACTTTTTCAACTCTGACTCTGGTTTTCATGCAAAATAACAGAACACGGTTATGAGAATGAAAAAACGACTGTACTTTTATTTCTCTATATAATCCCCTACTATACTAATGCACTTATAACAGCGTTTAGGAAAATAATATGGAGGTCAGGTCTGTACGGGGACGGAGCAATAACCCCCAGCCAGGTTTTTCCGTGAATGATTGTGTGTACAGTTTCTATGGACAGATGCGATCTTCCGCAAGTTTGGCTGTTAATATCGGTTTTAACACCTTCATTCATGAGGTTCGAACTTTTGTAAAACCCAGTCATTTCATATTAATGGCACTAACTAAAATAACAAGTAAAGAAAGCAAAAAAGAAACTTAAGGCTGGTTGTTTAATTAATAAGAATGGCACTTTGTATAATTGGGACACACTCAGGCATTGTGTAGGTCAGTCCTGTTTGTCGTGGCATCTTCTTTATGGTCTGCAGCACCAAGTAACCGATCTGGTATGTCTCCTGCTGCAATGTGCTGCATACTGTGTAGTGTCCTCGGATCATTCACTGATGGATTGCTTTTGCTTCTGCGTCACTGGGAGAGTGTGGGATCTCAGGGCTGCTGATAGTTGCCAAGACATTTCTGTTTGGAAAAATAAATAAATGACTGTTTTGCGGTTTCTCATTGCGATGTGCTTGGTGTTCACAATCACCTGCTATAATTTGCTTCTCTGCTAAGCATTACGTAATAATGTATATTTTATGTTTTAGGTGAGCTTTCAGTTGAATTCAGTTTTATTTGTATAGCACTTTTAACAATTGAATTGTCACTATGCAGTCTTCAGAAATTAATATTCTGGATATAAATTTATTATTTTTATAAGGGTTATTTAAATAAAATAGATTTATAGCTTTTCCCTTTATGAAGCCATAGGGGTATCACTATATTTATATACCAGCTGTTCCAGGCACTCACCTTTTAATTTACTGTGGATTTATTAAAATAAAGACATGAGTATGGGAAAGTTAAGCATTTCTGAAATTTGACTTGCTCATGCATTTAAACAACTGTACAAATAATGATAATCTGTCATGTAATATGTTGTTTTCTTTACAGGCATGCAAATATTCTTCTGTAATAAATGTTATTTATTTATTAATTGTCACGTAATGATTGGAAATATTGAATGGTTTTGTACATAATAATGTAGATATGATTAACAGATAAAAGTTGTACTAAAGATAATATGTTGTCTAAGACTTTTGTACACTGCTTGATCACTGAAATACAACTCTACACTAAAAGTAGAGTATATAAACTCTAAAACTGAAATAAACTCTAAAAAGAAGTATATTGTGATATAATTTATGATATTGATGATAATTCATCTTATTACCAAACCTTAATGGATAAACAGAAACATGGCCACAGAGAACATTTTGTGCTTTTTGGATATAAAGTTTTATTTTTACTTTATTACCCTAGGTAAGCTCAGATATTACTGCGCCTACTGAAGATGAATAAATCTCATCATTATGCTGCTGTCTTGCTGTTTGTTTCTTTTCATATGCGCAGCCAAGCACTTTGAGCACTATCTGTTTCACCTCCTCACATTTTTGTCCTTTTCAAGATTTTCACACGAGCATAGTTTGTTTTCAAATTGTGAAACACTCCAACAGAAACTCAGCTCACATGTTGTGGTGTGATGGTGCTGGTCACATGGTGTCAAATCACGAAGTCACACTGTTTCATGTTCATTTCACAGCATTGCAACAGTGTGTCACAAACCATGGAGCTACATTCCTGATGGGATCATGCCGGTCTTCTGGAGGGTCGTGTACTGGACCTCACAGTGTCTTACATGGTGAGAAAACACAATTCCCTAATTTCTAACCATAATCTGTCATGAGGTGGACGGGAAAAGACAATGCACTGAGCTGCACGATGTTGTTGCTGGGATCCTCTTCCACTCCTCCATAATAATATCACAGAGCTGCTGGGTGTTAGACATATGGCGCTTGGCCGCCTTCTGCTTGAGGACGTCCCACAGGTGCTAAACAGGGTTCAGGTCTGGAGACATACTTGATGATAGGACATGTGACTTTGCATGGTTAAAGATGTATAGCTGGTATTACTAAGAGAGTACTCACTTTTGTTGTCAATAATGGCTGTATGTTGAATTATTTTCAGAAGACAGTCTACTGTTATACAGTACAAGCTGCACATTAACTACTCTGAAATATATCCAAGTTTCATTTCTATAGTATTAACCTTTGAGAAGATATACGAAAATGTTTGCTGAAAGTAGAGGAGTGTACTCACTTTTTTTAACTGGGCGCATATAGAGGAACGTTTTAATAGGAACTTTAGAGGCTCTAGAATCAAACGCCATATTAACTATTATGGTTGCATTTAAAAATAATTAAGTAGTATTTAGAGTTGTGATGTCATTTTGTAATAGTGTATACATTGAACAACTTACATATGTCAGATTCAGAGACTCCTCATAATTCAAAGGTACTCTATATGACTAAAATTATCCGCTGACTATTACACCTATATGATGTTGTTGAAAATCCCATTCCAAAGTAATACGGTCTTGCTGCGATAACAGCCTCCATTTTTCTGAGAAGGCTTTCTCAGAAGGATTTAGGAGTGTGTTTTGGTGTAATCTGTCTCTATTCAGTCAACAGATCATTAGTGAGGTGAGGCACTGATTTTGGACAAGGAGGCCGGTCTCTCAATTAGCGTTCCCATTTATCCCCCCCAAAAAAATCAGTGCTCTTTGCAGGCCACTGGAATTCTTCCACACCAAGCGCATCAAACCATGTCCTTATGGACCTTTTGTCATGCTCGATCAGGAAAGTGACCTTCCTCAAACTGTTGCCACAATGTTGAAAGCTTATAATTGTTTAAAATGTCTGCAGAATTAACATTACCCTTCACTGGAACAAATTGGCCAAATTCCTTTCTTTCTTCACCACACTAGTGCTGGTCTGTTGAAACCGAGGTGCTATTTCTTCTGGTAGGTAGCGTTCTCCTGGCATATGGTGAATCCAGGTAAATCATGGTTTCTCATTACAGAGAAAGCATTTGTACTCCTCCAGTGTCCAGTGGTGCCTTGTTTTATACCAGGGCTGTTCAGTCCCAGAGAGCCAGTCTCCAGCACAGTTTGGTTATTCTTCTTTTCAAACTCAACTGATTCACCTACTGTGGACACTGGCCATCCAGGCCTCAGTTTGAACAGACCCTCCTTTACACCAATCAAACTGAGCCTTGGCATTGCACATATTCATGAAACTCGTAAAAGCACAGTGCTAATGTGGGTGTTGCTTCCAGAGGCAATTTGGAAGTCTGTAGTGAGTGATGCATCAGAAGGTAAGAGATTTTTAAACGTAACATGCTTCGAGAGAGCAGTGCCTGCTGCATAAAATGATCCGAATACTGGTTTGGAGGTTGTTCAACATGGTATTAGGTTTATTAATGCATTTCTGTGTATGTGTAAATTGTAAAGAAGCTTTATTAATACAGAATTCTCACCAATAAATAAATTAATGGAGCTTTAGTACTGGTTGATTTTATTGTGTGTTTGATAAAGTGTCTTGACGAAGTATTTACCCCTTCCTGCATCAGCACTCGTTGTGTTTGTGTGGTCTAATGCTTTGTGACTGGACTGTTACTCCTAAACATAAATATTTCATAATAATAGCAGTTCATCCAATCCAGTTAACCAGTGCAGCTCTAGCAGGATAAAAACATCAGCAACTGACTGTAGTGGAACATTTAAAGTGACTGAGCTTTTCAGTGTGACCCATTTTACTGCCATTGTTTGTCTATGAAGATTGCATGGCTGTGTGCTTGATTATATCCACCTGTTAGAAAGGGGTGTGCCTGACACACCTGACCTGAATAATAGGGAGAAGTTTCAACATGCTTTTGTGTCCAAAGCAATCAAATTCTGCTTCCGGGACTTATTGGAAGACTGGTATGATTGTTCCCTGGTTACTAATTACAAAGCTGTGATGCCTT
>JAOVVB010000043.1:3860410-3871276 GCA_028570985.1 Heterobranchus longifilis
TTTGAGAACTTGAAAAAAAAATTAAAAAGTTGAAAAAAAAAAAAGAAATATATATATATAGTATATATATATATATATCTTTTTATCATTTTGTGTGCATGTGTGTGTTTGCGCATGTTTCTTTTTCCAGTTTGTTCACTCATTTTGCTAAATTCGACACAGTTCTACACTGCACTACATTACATTTCTATTATATTTCATTTTACTATATATAACTGTCTATTTTTATTATATATTCTTTAACTTCTTCATATTTCTATCTTATTCTACTATTTTATTTTCATTTTTATTCTTATTGCGGGATATTATGTAAATATACTTTTTTTATTATTTAATTCTCCTATTTTTTGTAAAATTGAGGTCAGCAGCAGGCGTATAAAGCATTTCACTTCATATCATACAGTGTATGGCTGTGCATGTGACGAATATAATTTAAATTTGAAATTTGTGCATGAATTGTGAACAGATCAGAAGCTCCAGCGCTTTGTCATGTTTTCTTTCCATTTGGTTGGAATGTGGAACATCACCAACACTTCCTTAAAAAAATACAAACAAACAAACACACTGGTTACACCTTTAATCTTTCTGGGGTTGGGACATGACCATAACCATTCTCATTGTTCCAGTTCCAGTTCCAGTGTGTGTGTGTGTGTGTGTGTGTGTGTCCAATCCTATCCTCTGGTCGTTCCTGTCCGGGTTTTGTGTGCGTCCTGGTTTCAAACGCAGCTGCTGCATAGAGAGAAAGAGAGAGAGAGAGAGACACACACACACACACTCACACACACACACACACTCTCTCTCTCCAGCGGCCCCTGTGCATTTCTGTCGGAGCTCGGAGCTGGTCCGTGATCTCGCTGGAGCTGCAAGTTCACTTCTCTGTCTCTCTCTCTGTCTCTCTCTGTCCTGTCTTTCCTTTACACTCGGGTTTGTCCTGATCCACGCTGAGACAGGGTTACGCGTCTGAGCGCCTGCAGGTCCTCTCTCTCTCTCTCTCTCTCTCTCTCTCTCATTCATACACGGAGTCGGTACTTTTTTTTTTTTTTTCTTAGCCTCCTCCGCTCAAAAGAAATCGCCCCCTTTCCGAGCGCTTTTTGGTGATGGAGTTTATCCGGTGGCTGGGAGCCGCGACGTGAGACGCGTAAAAAGGCTTTTGTGTGTGTGTGTGTGTGTGTGTGTGTGTGGTGCTGCTGTTGCTGTTGCTGCTGCACCAAGGCGGACCGCAGTTCAGTTCAGCGGGTAAGTAAAGCTGATCTTATTTCTCTCCCCACATACACACGCGCACACACACGCACGCGCGCGCGGGTAGAGAAGCGAGCGCGCGACGCTGCATTTGGCGTTTGCGCGCAACAGGGCGCGTGTGAGATCCACTGTAGGGCTCGGGGTGGTGATCTGAAGGAACTTTCAGGTGTCGGACTGTGTGTGTGTGTGTGTGTGAGAGAGAGAGAGGAGTTTGTGGAGGTGTGTTGTCCCATTGCGAAAAGCCGGAGGCTACACCGGATGGTGGCTGCGCTTTAATCCCGACATCCCTGGAGCTCCCTGTCTGTCAGTCCTGCGCAGGGAGACAGAGAGACAAAGACAGAGAGACACTGAGAGAGAGAGAGAGAGAGAGAGAGAGAGAAATAATCTGTAGACCTACTCATCCTTTTTCATTTTATTTTCATTTTTCTTCTTGTTTTTCTTCTGGAAATGATCACACTGATGTTGGTGCCAGATGTTGCGTCGCGTCCCCCGTTTTCTTTCTTTTTTTTTTACGCGTTAAACCCTAATCTGGGTCGGATTAAGGGCGATGATGGAATTTCAAATTGTGGCCTCTAAAGCATGAAATCAGTCCTGAAGCTCGAAAACGGCTCGTGCACAGAAGAGATCAAAGCACTTCTCTGAGTGACCTTGTGCTTTTATCTTGTATCAAATTCAAAATTCAAATTCGAAATGTGTTTAGACTATAATAATAATACTAATAATACTAATACTAATAATAATAATAAGAATCCCACTGATCATCAGATTTTCATAATAATAACAATAACAACAGCAACAACAACAATAATAATAATAATAATGCACATCCTTCTGTGTGTGTGTGATGAATAAATAGGTTTGTCCAGGATTTGTTTACAACACACTCAGATCTTTTTACTGCACATGCATTATTCACCTATAACACACACACGCACACACACATACACACACACACACTGATGCCCAGTGTGCACTCTACTCATACCCTACCCTGTTCTGTATGTGTGTGTGTGCACAAAGTAAATGCGACTTTAATTGCATATATTGGGATGTAAGTGGCACTAATGAAAAAATAAAACGATTTTAACATCTCAAGGCCAGTACGTGTGTGTGTGTGTGTGTGTGTGGGCCAAACTCTCAGTTTGTCTAAATATATAAAAACACACAGGCTGTAATTAATCATATCTAATATATAGGTGTATAAAATGTAATTATTTTCTCATGCACGGTTAAATACCCTTTCGTACACTTCATGCCTGGAAGTGCTTACTTTCTTCTCTGAGATTAAAAGATTTTTAAAGATCATTTTATTTTCCTCTTCCTGTTTTCTTTCTTTTTAATTTTTAATTATTATTTTTTTGCAGTAGTACTTGTGCAGTAATTAGGCTGGCTGTAGGCCGCAGTCTAGTCTAGTGCTCTAGTAGTACTTACTCACTCACACACACACACACACTCGCTCGCTTGCTTACTCAGTCAGTCAGTCAGTCAGTCGTGCTTATTCCCTTATTCCCTCATTCGCCCGGCCGCTGTAACAGACAGCCAAAGCCGGAGAGGAATTTCTTGGGAACAAATGCGCCGTTGTTGAAGGTTCACCCCCACCTCTTCAGAGAGGGGCTGCCAGATCGAAATCGATTAGTTTAAAATCCACTACATGTACTAGTCTAGTGCACCTTTCAAATTTTCTGTCCCTTTCTTTTTTTCTTTTCCAAACAAATCCTGAACCTTAAAAACCCCTGCGAAGAGGAAAAAACAGTGTAAAGTGCATGAAAAAAAAAATTGCATGAAAGTTCACTCAATCTGGCAACACCCCTGTTGTCCCATTTGGTCCTGTTTGTCCTGGACGTTTTCATGTCACCTCAGAGCACTCCACACACACACACACACACACACACACACGGTACAAATGGCCCTTGAATTCACGCAAGTGCGAAATGTCTTCACTCCTTTGCATATGAAAGGGGCTGCATGTCAATAGATCTAAAAAAAAGAAGAAGAAAAAAAGAAACTCTAGGTCTCCATCCAAACCCGCTTTTCACAGACTTCCAAGTTACACCAGGTTACTATGTCACGGTTACTTAATTACGCTCCAAACGACAATAATACTACAGGCGGTACTGTCCCAGCACTAGGCCTGGATCTTTTTTGCGCATGTGCGCTGGAAATGTTATTAGCGTTTATTTGCATATCAAAGTGTCTGCATTTTCAATGGTGGAAGCGCGGGCCTCCACTCCTCCCTGCCCCAGCCTGAGTTTCACCAGGGGAGTGGGGTGGTGGTGTGGGGTTGGTGGAATATAACAGTGACAGCGGGGCAGAGTTTGGGCTGTAGTTGTGTTCTGGCAGGTTACGTATTGCAGCGGCAATAAACTTTGCGAAATATTTGTGAACGGTTGAGTTGTTGATGCAACACGGGAACACAAAAACGATTTTGATGCAATATATTGCTTGAAACTTATTATTATTATTATTATTATTATTATTATTATTATGTTATTTTTTATATTTTATAATTTAAGTGTCTAATTTATCATTCAAATATATTTTCAATTTTTATAAATATATAGATAAGTTTTGACTAATAAAAACACTCTAAGGGACAGAACTCCAAGACATGATTAGCAACATCAAGTTTGCTTATAATACTGTATATTTCCAGCTCATCTTGTTATTAGGCTCCACCCCTATTGATATATTTCTCACGCCGGCAGCCTGCACTGTGTAATCCGCGGAGCTGTTAAAGGTTGGCGATAAGTCGAAGCCTGAGAGAATTCTGAAACTTTTTGTTCCCTCTAAGGTCAAACGCGAAACAGGTTGCAAGACTACGACAGCTGTATTTCTGTCAAATGACTTAAGAGGTGCAGTGGGAGGGTGGAAAAAAAAAGTGTCTAGAAAACTGTTAGAACTTTGCATAAAATATGCTTATAACACCTTTAATTGTTTTTCATTAGCATTTAAGCGGTGCTTCGGTTGCAATTAAGGGACGAGATGTCGATGCAATATTTGTAATATAAACGCAGTACATGTGCTTGAGGGAATAACAAAGTGTTAGATGCAGTGCTTTATTTTTCAGTGGATTAAGTTTAACTCCTACAGACGCACACACACTCTCTTGGCAACGTGTCGGACCGATTGATGTTAATAATGTGTTTTTATTTTGTAAGCATTTTCATTAATCCTGCTCTTAAAAGCAGTGGGAAAAAAAATTATATATATATATATATATATATATATATATATATATATATTTGCTCACTGAATTTACATGGCATGTCTGCGAGGCCTTTTTAATCAGTAACAGTGCTCTCTGTCATGTTTGACGAAGCACTTAGTCACCCTGAGTGTGGTGTCGTATGAAAAAGAGCTTCTCGCTCGCTCCGTTCGGTGAGTCAAATTTTGCCAGGAGCTTAAAGGGGCAATTAGGTGAGTCATTAAAGCGGCTTGGACATTGCCCGGGTTCTCTGAGAGAGTCCAAGTGTGTGCACATGAGGAGCAAAAGAGAGCGAGAAAAAAAAAGACAAGTCAATCTCTTGCGTTCAGAGCGAGTCCGTCGAGAAGAGAGCGAGGGAATCCTGGCTGTCCCACCTGCCTGCTTCAGTCACTGCGACTTTGACAGCTGTCGCTCTCTGTTTTATGGGCTACATGTGGATGTAACAACAGTGTCAGTAGCGTCACATCAGTCAAACCCTCCCTCTCTCTCTCTCTCCCTCTCTCTCGCTCTCTCTCTCTCTTTCTCTCTCTCTCTCTCTATCTCTCTCTATCTTTCTCTGAGAGACCATCCTCTTCGGCAGATATTTCTACCTCCGTATCCGTCGACTCACCTGCACGGCCACCGCCGAGAACGTCGGACTCTGGGAAAGTCTGATAGGAGCGAATAAGGTTGGGATTGAACTTAAAACGTATTGATTTTCGGCCTGGTAGACACAACATGTAATGCAAGTCCGCGTAGAGCTCGCGTAGAAGTCAGATGATGGAGCTTTTAAAAACGGAGACGATCGGTAGACGTCCTCAACACATTAGCGTCATGATCATCTGAAAACACGCGTTCGATTAACTGAAATTCGCTAGACGTTTTTTTTTTATTTTTTTTAAACATTTTAAAGGGGCGGTCAATGATTTTGAAGTTCGACTTTTTAAAGTAATATCCGGTGTATTTCTTGTGCTCATAGGTAGATTGATTAAAATAGCTACTCAGGAAGGGGAAAAACGTCATATTTGAAAAGAGAAAACCAGAAAGAAAACGAATTACCTGGACCAGCAGGATCCGACCAATCACAATGAAGTGGTAACGTTTTCGCTCGACTTTGTTTCCCGTTGTCTCTCCCGATCGTGTCCGTGCATTCTGTGTTAAGACCTTAATTTGTCGATATACGGTTTATATATCGGGCAGTTCATCGTCTCGTTATGAAGTCTTTCACGCTCGTGTGCTGTTATATACCATATATATATATATATATATACCTGAGTCGTGTCCTACCGCAAGTTCTGTTCTTTGTTTTCTAGCTGAACTAGCATCGTTTTTGAGGATTGTTTTTGCTTCATGTCCTGTTTGCAAAGAAATAATCACTCAGACGCACTGTGCAGTATGTTGGGGACTTGTGCTTAATACTTCATGATTTTAGCTTCAGGTAACTTACATCAAAATTGCTGACTGCTCCTTTAAGCGCTACACTGGGATACTGGGAGAATGCTGGCTGTTAGACTAAACATTGTGAGCGCAAGGCCATTGTGGAAATTTCGGATAGACAATAAGGAAAAAAAAAAAGAAAGCAAGAAAGAAAGAAAGGGGAAAAAAAATACTTGTCAAAATCTCAGGGAAAATGTTGCATCATGGACAGAGACCGAGCAGCGAATACGCGCATTTTGCTCAGGAAACAAGGAGCGTGTAGGCGGCTGTGTACGTTGTAGTCAGCAGTTTTTTTTTCTCTCTCGTTTTTTTTTTTTTTTCTTGCATGGTTCTTTAGCTCCTCGGCGAGCTCCTGCTGGGCGAGTGACTACTGCCGTTAGAGCAGAGAGCTGGGAAATTGGCAGCAGAAAATGTAACTGCAGCTGCCTGTTTATCACCGACATTCTGAGAAGAGATAAAACCCTCATGCACACATTATCACAGTGATGAATTTCACAAGGACTCGTCTCCGTGTTTTTAAAAACCGTAGCTCTCCGAAGAGCCTCGCTTACATAAGAGACGCGGGTACGAGCGTATAGCGCCAGGACGGCGTAAAACGCGGCACGTCTGTCTTAGGGAAATAGCACGGAGGAATTTTCCTGGTATCGATTACCATGGAAACGCCTGGCGGAACCCGGTCTCCGTGTTTGGTTTCTCTTAAGGGGAATGTTCTCTGCCGCAAATAATGAGCAGCAGTTTTTGTGTCACAGTCTTGTGGCAGTTTGCGACGCTGTCACACGTTACACAGGCTGAAGTGAAGCGTCTGGAAGTGAGAAGTAAGGATTTTTTATTATTTTTTTGAAAACAGGGAGTAAGAAGGAAACGAGGGGAAAAGAATTCTCCATACGAGCTTTGAGTAGAGGGTTATGGAGCTGTTCTTCAAGGTTTGAGTGTTTCTCACTCAATCACTCAAAAAAAAAAAATTAGCACTAGACTGGCAATTAGAATTTTCCACAACCTTGAAAACACACCTCAGGATTCTGAGATACTCGCGGAGGAACAGCCAGAAAGAGACCAAGTTGGAGGAAACTGTGTAGTAGTAGGACGAACTGCTAGCATTTTAATTAATGAATGTCAAATATATAAAAAAAAAAAACAGTTCAACTTTTGGAAGGAAACAAAAGAAAATCATTATTTATTAGCGCCGCAAAATTAATCGTAGAGAACCCGTGCAATTATTTAATTGCAAAAGGCCGCAGGTGATAAACTCACAGGCGGGAACGGATGTACGTAGAGTGTGTCAGGTTATCAGGTTAAAATAAAGTAAATGAATAAAGTGTATAGTATTTAAAGTTAAAAAGCATTTAATACAATTAATAGTGGAAAAACGAGGAATAAATAGATTTCTTTTGTAACAATTCCATTGATACCGGCCTAAACCCAGTCTATTCTTTAAATTCATATAAATATAAAGCTGCAATTTATCACGGGGTAATAACCACATAGTTGGCGAATTTATGTAGACTTTGTCAATAATTTAAGTTTTTTTTTCAATTTTGTTTAATTACATTTGAGGAGATGAGTAAATACTGGCTCTTAATGAGATCATTTGCTGTTAGCTTCAATAAATACATGTAAATACGTAATAGTGCATTTAACGTATCATTAAAATCGCAATCGCAATGTGATTTATTGATCAAATCGTGCAGCTGTAATATTTGTTTAAAAAAAAAGAACCATAGATAAAGATACATTCATGTTTATATAAATACATAAATTACATAAAAACATAATGTTTATTATAGAGCTAGGTGTCTCCAAACTGTTTTTGATATGTAAAACACGAATGCAAAACTGGACAATTTAACATTAAATCAAACTTGTAAATCAAGGTTTTTTTTTCTTCTTCTTCTTCTTTTCTTTTTTTTTTTTTTTAGATATGCGGCATTCATGGTTCAAGATTTTTTTCTTGTCACTAAAGGCATATCAAAGCATTGGCCGCCAAACAGGAAAGTTTAATGCTATGATAAGATAGAAAACACATTTATTTAAAAAAAAAAAAAAGCACATTTTTAAAAACACTAATTGATAAAAATAAGAAAAAAATTTTTGCAAAAAAGTTGTCAAACTACAGCGGGCTTTTTTTTTATATATATATAAAGCATGTTTAAACACGAGGTGCAAAACACAACTTAACATGTTAAGATAAATGGGACATTTTTCACTTTCATATAAAAAAAAGCAAACTTGTAAAGCTGCGCGTTTGCAATTTTTTTCTGTTATGTAGCACAGATGAGTGTGGGGTGTAAATCAGGGCAATGTTGCATTATGTAAGAGAAGACTTTTTTTCTGAAAAAAAAAAAGGGCTCAAAAACGATCACTGTTGAAAAAGAACATTGTGAAGTGTTTAGTTATTTTATGAACAATTTAAATGTTTATTAAAACATCAATTAAACTAAAATGACCTGTAAACCCTGAACAACCACTCATTCTATAAATGTGTGTGTGTGTGTGTGTTTGCCATCAGACACAATGAAAGTCTTACGGCTGTCACCGAACAGGGTTTGGTCTTCTGATCTATCCCCTCTTGGTTTTTGGAGTGAAGAGAAAGGAACTGAAACACTCTCTGCTGGAGCTGTCAGTCTTGAGTGATGGATAGCTGGACGTCTTTTTACTTCCTCGTTAACCCGTGCGTGTCCATGCGGCACTCGCGGCTGGAGCCTGAATCAGGCCTTGATGGATGGCCAGAGGTCTTACTGCTCCATAAATAAGGGGATTAGCGCGAGGCGTCTCCGCTGGCCCCTGGGCTCCTTCAGCACGACAAATGGCTACGATTAGCATAGAGAGAGAGGGAGACTGTGGGATCTTCAGAGGCCCGGGTGATAATATACTCCAGGCCTCTGCGGAGGGTTTTGTTTTCGCACCACTTTTCAACCAGCCGTGCATGCATGCGAGCGAGCGAGCACGCACGCACACACACACACACACACACACACACACACATATGCTCACGCGCACGCACCGGAGACTGGTACGCCGGGTCAGCAAACTGTCACAAATACCATTAAGGCACATATATATCTGTGTAATTGATATGTCACTACATGATTTCAGCAATATTGAGAGTGTGTAGACTCGAGCAGCTCGTATCATCATGGCTCAGACGCTGGGAAGACAAAGACATGTCAGCTGAACTGAGAATCGACTATCAGGCCTGTACATACTGTACATTAATGCAATTCAAAGCAATAAATCGATTTTTTAGTAAAAACACTAATGACGTTTCTCTTAACCCAGAACACTGGCGTATTCTTTTATTTAAAATACAATTTTTAGCTTGGATTCTTTAATAATGTTAAGAATTATTTACATTTTGTACAAATGACTAACAGATTTTACGCGCAAATGACATACGGATTTCATTTTGAAAAGTGACTCATGAATCAATTCACATGACTCAATTAGTAACTTATTCTTACAAAGCCTGTGCTTAGATATAAAGACCTACTTTTATATGAAATGCTATAAAAATACAACTAAATTACAAAACTTAACTTTGTTTGAACAAGAAATAGAATTTGATAAAATTTCACTCTATTTCGGTTGTTTAAACTCTTGCAAGGTTGAGCCAAAAAAAAAAAAAAGGTGATTCCAGTGGCTGTCACTGTTTATTCATCTCTCCTTTTCACTCCCACCTTGTGTACACACACCTGCTCCTAAAAGACCCCCCAGGCCAACACACCAGCGGCTTTTGTCTATTCGCGGCTACGCAATTTATTTAACTTCTGCTTACGAATCAGATAGGCCGTATATCAGCTCTTTTATCGAACACTTTTAAGAAGTCTTTTCTTGCGACTGCGTTTCCTGTAATCGGACGTGATAAAACATCTGATGCAAATGCAGTGAGAGGATAAAGAGGATTAAGGGAAATAATTACGACCACTTCTTCTACATGCTGACTGTAAGGAAACGTGTATTTGCATTTCTTTATATCGTAAAGACGCCACCCAGGGTAATAATTACAGCGCTAATTAGATTATTTTTTTATAGGTAGATCATTGTCTGTAAAGACGCCCGTGAAACAGCATTAAGGGCCGGCTGGAGAGCATTAGGGTTTGATTACGCTTCTGTGTAGCAGGCTGAGAGGCTAATCCCTCACTGCTCATCTCCGTGATCCTGACGTCCCACTGCATCCTCGTGAATCACCGCTTTAAATAAGGGCTCGTACCAGAGCTAGGATTAAGATCCCGCATGAGTGTACGTATACGAACGAGGCTTTCTCTGGAAATCTACTTGTGCACTCACTTCTTCCGACAATGAGGGCTAGGTGAAAGACCGGCGTGGAATTCATTAGTAGATTTAAATCAGCCAGATACTTAGATTGTGCCGCTTTGAGACGCTGGCGACTGGTGGTTTGCGCTGAAGTGTGTGATACTTAGCTGGCTAGATAGATCTGTTCTGAAATTAGCAATTGTAAGAGCCGTATGCTAATGTCTATGTGTTAGTCTATGACTAAAAGTTAACTATATTATCTTGAGAAAAATCCAGTATAAACTTGGGGAAACAAAAGTGATCTAATGGTAACATGATGGAAGTGAAGCTTGTATTGTAAAGCGCTTGTTATTTTATGAACTTCATTATTTGTAAGAATTTGTTTGAATCTCTATGAACAGTTGGTTGGATTTAGTGCTGCACTATAATATGAACGTCAATACGTCTTTGAAATATGTCAATATTTGTATACGAATTGAGGAAAAGTGGAAACAGCTGATTGTGTCCAGTTGTTCAAGCATGAAACCTGATGAAATTGGCTGATGAGAGACATTTAGCGCTAATTTTGGTCACGTCAGATGGTCTGATGTTTAAACATCCGAAACCTTTTCAACAATTTGAGGAAAAAACGATTCAATATAATTCGATTCGATTAATCAAATTGATAAGTTGAGAGATTTGGAATCGATTCACACTTTTTTAACTATTTAGGTGAACTTTTAAATGTTAAATTCTTTCAAATGGATGAATTCCTG
>JAOVVB010000043.1:3901015-3914883 GCA_028570985.1 Heterobranchus longifilis
TTCTTTTTTTTTTTTTAGAGCCTTATCGGCCAAATGGCTTGTGCACCAGTTGTAATTTCAATGTAAGGATCAGAACAAAAGCGAATACTCCCACTGTGTCTGAGGATTGTCTGCTGAATGTGAAGATGATGGAATGTGGAATAGTTCGGGACGTCTCAAATTCATCGAGGATTCATTGTGACACCGATACCAGTATCGGGTATCAGTCCGATGCCATGCTCATTTACCCGTGCCTGTAAAAAAAAAAAAAAAAAGCCCTGATACCAACATTTGATACCAGTTGGTGCTGGAGCACGTTGTCACACTGATGACCAGATGATACAAAAAATTTATGATGGCAGATAAAACATGAAACTATCAAGAGGACGAACTGCATCGTCTTTGTACAAGGCAAGGGATCCGACATAACTGTTAAAACATTAAATTGAGCATGGAGAGTTCTTTGCAGAAACTGCTAGTTAGGTGACAATAAAGTCAAAGTAACTGCTTACTTAGGACTTTATACTTTTCTAGTCAGGTCAGCAGACAGTGAGGAATTGAGATGCAATGGGAACCAAGACTTTAATTTACAGCTGTTCCAAAAGCGTTCCCAATTAGATCCCTGGTTGATCAAAAGTAATAATGTATCTGCCTAAAGAACACCAAAATTCTTAAGTCAATGCCATACAGTACCAGTCAGAACCACCAAAGTTTGGACACTAGTTTGGATTTACTTTCTACGTTCTAGTACAATACTGGGGATTTAAAAACTATAAAATAACACATATGGGATTAGGTCATTATTTAACAACAACAACAGTCAGTTGTTATTTTAGGAAACTGAGGTTGGCTGTTCTGGAATAGTTCTTGCAAGAACAGTATTGTGTCAAGTGTATTTGCAGAACCCATCAAGCATCATGATGAAAGTGTCTCTCATGAAGACCTTCCCAGGAAATCAAGACCAAGACCTTCCTCTGCTGCAGAGGAGAAGTTCATTTAGAGTCACCAGCCTCAGAAATCACCAATTAACAACCAGAACCTCAGATTAGAGCCGTTATGAAGACTTCACAGATCATAAGTAGTAGATATACATCTCAATATCAACTGTTTAAAGGAGATTATTGTATATTTTGGATGCCTTCAGTTTTACAGTGTAGAAAGAAATAAAAATCAGACTTTAGACTGGAACTGTATTTTATATGAAGGAAAAAGATATTGATGCTTTCCAGCTTTAAAAACCTCTTAACCTATCATTGTATACAAAATAACAAACCTAAGAACATTAGGACAACCTTACAGTCAATCGCTCTATTGATCAACCTTGCCTGCTTTTAATATATTTGTAGGTTGCTGCAAAACACGACAGTTCCCTCATGTCTCTATGTGTTCGACCTGCTAAAGATTTTCCCTCTGGAGAAGTGGGCACAATAAACGAAAGCCATCTCATTTCCTGGAACACTTCTAATGATTGTAATTTCTATGAGGTTTTGTGATGAGCCTTATTATGGATTACCTTCGTAATCCTTCGAGGATTATGAGCGTGGGCTTCGTTATGATTCATCCTGCTCTCGGGAAGCTCTCACAGCCGGCGTGCAAGGTAGTCCCGGAGGTGGTAAGTGACACCTGTTAAAAGTGAGAAGATATGTCGACGTTTTTACCGCGCAACTTATATTCTATAGACATACACACACACACACACACACGCCTCCATTCCTCTTTGCTTTCATTATGACAAATCTTGTCATCAGACATGTTATCACCTTGAGATAAGTTGTTTTGAAGTGCAGTGAATCAGCCGTAACCTCAAAGCAGCATTTATTTGGCGTGAGGGATACGCCACCCATGGCTTTGTTCTGCAGGAAGAAATGGTTTGTTGGAGATAGTGGCCAGTGCTGGCAGGCCTCTCTCACCTTTACCTGCGAGTTTCAAGCTCAAATCAGGTGGATTCCTGGAACTCGTGGCGACAAGACCTACATTCATGCTGGCAAGTTCATCTGAGCGTTATCCTCTGCCACGCTTAGTTTCAGCCAGAGGAGTAAAGGGGGAAAAGAGCCCACTTCTCATTCAAGAGACAAGAATCAACACGCACAGTATGAACGATCCGTCTGTCATGTGGAACATGCTCTTCTTTTTTTTTTTTTTTTTCTTTCCTCCCCACCAAAACGTGCATGGTGGAAATATATGAAGAGAAAACCTATTGTCATGAATACAAATTAAGAGTGACTGGAACCTGAGACAAAGCCATTGTTAGCAGCATGTAAGCTCGGCTTGAGGAAGATCAGCCTCAGGAAAATGAACTCCGGCCACAGATCGAGCCGCCGCGTTTTTTTCTCTCCGGTGCTATTTCCGAACGCATATATCGGAATTTCAGAGTTCTCAATAGCACCTCGACGGGAAGGCTGGTTTTAGCCTTCGGGGTTAGTCATCTCATCTCTTGGCTTCCTCCAGCAACTGCTTACCACAAGGTAGTGCAGCATGGCATGAATGTTACATGAGATGGCAGGGCAGCCGCATTGTGCCTCTGACATGGCTGGAGGTTTCCTTAGTATAATGCCAGTCTTCTGCTGACAATTACCCCCCTCAAATCAAATCCAGGCTGCTTACATGTATTGCTGGTTAGCTGCTCACCCTAATAGCAGACCACTATGCCGTATATTATCACTGGTCCAAATTATTTTTATGCCATATTTTACTTGTCCAGAAGTGCAGGGTTGACAGCTTGGCTGTATATCATAGTAAATGAGCATGCATTTAAAAAAGAAAAAGCTTTCCAGCTCGATAATTGTGGATATGTTTATATATTTTTTCCGCAGTGCCATAGGGATTTAGAACACTGGTTTGTGGAATTAATTTGAGGCATGTTGATCATGTACACACTGCTTCTTTTTTCATACTTAATTATCTGCTGTATGCCAGGTTGAGCTAAGTTTTGCACTGAAGCTGAAAGAAGCTCGAAAACAAACACTAAACACACTGCCTCTCCTAAACCGTCGAGAAACTCTTGACTTCATCTCATGTACAGTATCATAAGCTCTCCTTATTATGAAGTCTAGATTATGATGGGGGGCAGTGCTTAACTCGCAGACTCCCCTTTTCTTCCCAAGATGTTGCCGGCTGGTAATATCGAGAATTGAATGACAAAGAAGACAAACAGTCATGAGGAGTCCCTGCTGTGCCCACAGCGGGGCCTCTTATCCTCCTCTAAAGACAACACTCCCTCCCTCTCTACATCCTTTCCCTTGAGAAATGTCTCCAGCAGTGGTAGGAGTCTAGGACAATGGTGGAAGAACCCCGGGGGGACAGAAGGGGCGGCTGCCGACAGATTTGCATGCAGCTGTTTGCCGTTTCCACAGCCACAAAGACCAATCAAAAGGGGCGTTAATAGAGAGTGACAACCGTTGCCCGACGCCTGGAGCCTGTGTTTGGGCTGGACCTCGCCCACTCTGTTTTCCAAGAAGCGATGAGCCTGGGATTTGTTAGCTTCCCAGGACTACGTGGTTCGGGAGTAACCGGTGTAAGAAGATCCTTAGGGAATAGCATGCAGTTACATATACTACATCAACTTATGTGAAAGGCGTCTCAAAAAAGGAAGTCAATTGCTTCCCCAAAAACAAGTCATGGATTCCTAAGGACGTTCAGGTTATCTTGATGGGAAAGACAGAGATCAGGTCAAGCTTATCCAGAAAGTTTTCAAGGTAACAACACGTGGGACGATGGAAAGAAAGACAAGGGAGGTCTGGCAATGTTTGAGGATAATAACAGGATATAAGACAGTCAGAGCGGTAGGGGGTGGACTGGATAAAGGAGAGGGCAAACAAGTTTAACCTATTCTTTGAAAAGGTTTGAAGCCCCTCCCTTCCTGCTAATTGCTGGCAATAACCTTGGCCACAAGCCCCAGTTCATGGACCTGGCTCCCCATCCTTAATCGACTTTATTCCGCTGGCAGCTCACATAAATCCTCCCACACCTTGTCCACGAAAGAGAAAGCAATTTCTTGCTCCAGGAATATCATGAACATGGTCAATACCACATCTAAAAAACACACCCACTCTATCCATCACAACCTTGCAACGGGGAAGGGAGTGGAGCATGCCTAAGGTGCCAGATAACGTAAAGCCTGTACATGTAATCTCACAAAGGTCTGCAGTGATGTACTGTCACCATGGAAAAACCCTTATATTATACGTCCTTGTCGACTTGGCACATGAATAAAAAAAGAAATCTTCAAAGCCTGGCCTTTCAAAACCTTAAGACTTGCACCTGCAGATTTACAGAGATCTGCTCCTTATCACACAGATGTAGATGATGCCATTTTCGTACCTGTATTACACCGCCTACTCTTACAAGCACAAGGTAGTGTGAATCATGTCCTTTAACTTCAGCGCGTTCAATACCATCAGCACACTCTTTCGCCGGAGAGCTGAGCTCAATCAATACGGGTTGGTGATAGCATGATGAACTGGCTGTTGGATTATCACAGCATGCGGTCACAGTTTATTCGCCTTTCTAGCTCTAGCTCGGACACGATCACATCCAGGACAGGAGCTCTCTAGAGAATTGCTGCTTGTTCTTATTTACCTTTTACACATCAGGCTTTTAGTGTAGCGCAGAATCGTGTGATAACGGATTGCATCAGCGACAAGAAACAGGAAAGAGTATGGAACTACTAGTGGACAGTTTTACCAAATGGTGTAAAGAAAATCACTTCCCGCTCAATACCTGTACAAAAAAAAAAAAAAAAAAAAAGGTGGTAGTGGAGTTTAGAAGGAATAAAATATCACCGGCTCCTATTTCTTTTCAGGGCACTGATGTGGAGGTGGTGCGGTATTACAAGTTCCTTTGGGTGCACATCAATGATCAGTTGGACCGAGGGGACAGTCGTGAAAAAGGGTCATGACAGGGTATTCTTTCTGAGGAGAATAGCTGCATTTATTGCACGCACACTGAACTCTCTTACTCTTTCTGCCTTTCCACAGTGGAGATTTTGGTGCCAGCAGATGCGTAAAATAGAAATGCGGAATAAAATAATATACATCTTTAAATATACAGATACAATAAGGAGTATTTATGAGACGCAAGACTCGACTCCACCTATTTCAGTCGCCTGTTCATTGCTTTAAAGTGCAATTAGATCAGGCCTTCCATTAGAATTAGAGTCTCATCACCGTATGTGCTTGAAGTGTTCTGTAAATGTTAATTGGTTTTACGCCTTCATTCTCAAGAAATTTCATCACACGTCCCAGTTTGACTTGAACGCCCCTTGTAGATGTCATTGGCTGTAAGTACTTAGTGCAAGTCATGGTCTTAGAATGAGCAAAGAATCTACCACTCATTCATTCATACATCTCTTTATCCATCCGTCCATCCAACTGGTGTTTCCAGATCCCATCCCAGGACCACCAGGCGAGATGTGGGAGTACACCCTTGCGCATGATACGCCACTGTGCTATTAACAAAAGTAATTATTAAACAACAAAACTCTCTCTTTCCGTCTTAGCATCGTTAAATAAAGGACAGTTCACTTTTAGTTCGAGTAATAATAGAATGTTCTTTATACTCTTGCTTTATCAGCAGGAATCCATTATAATGAACCCCCAAAAAAGATCAACAATCAGCAACCTATACAAAGATAAGCAAGAATTCTTATTCTTACACTTTTTTAGGCAAATCCTCATGGGCACCGAGTAATCAATAAATAATTTACCAAGGTAAAACTGATGATATTTGCACATCCAACACTATAACGGCTTTCAAAAGCAAATATATATTGCCCTATATTAACAATAAGCTCTATATTTAACACCGGCATGGTGGCTATGACCGAATAATTGCAAATCTTCCGCTATTCCCCAAACCCCCTTAGGTTACTCATTTATCAGATGGGCTTTTTATTCAGCATAACCGCCAATAAATTAAAACGAGCTAAAGTAAGCATGAAATAAGCATTTTAAGTCGGACATAAGCTAGATATTAACTACAGTTAATTCTATGGTGGTTTACCGGCTATTGTTTTTCCATCCTCTATCCAGTAATTGGAATAAAAGTGTAGCTCTCGCTTGTTCCTGTTCTTTGCTTAGTTTTCACTTTTCTGCTCCACTTTTGTGTTTGTTTGGCTGCCAGGGCGTTTTTTTTTTTTCTTTCTTTTTTTGAAGAGAGCTGAATTGATCACATGATGAAATCAGGCGTTTGACATCATCACACATTGGCCTATTTGCCATTTCTGGAAAATATTTACTAACTCGAAATGAGGTAAAAAAAAAAAAAGGCTAAAGTTTCCACAGGATTAAGACAAACATGTGATCTTTCATGAAAAAAGATTTAATCTATATGTTAATTTTAAAGAACCTCGAGACGTAATGGAAAAGTCCAATATAATATCATGCAGTAGATGTATTTGGCTAAGCTCTGAGCTAATGGAGTGGTGTAAATAAGGTAACCACAGTCCCACGGGCATGGACTTGTTCCGGCTGCGGGTCCACCGGGCTTTTGCGCTCGCATAGGCTGCATTTTGGCCCTTCTGCACTTCCACTGCTATGAGATCCGGAGTCTCTGATGGTGCACTACTGCCTCATTGTTCTCTTTCTTTTATCAAGCGCAATAATCTGAGCTGTTGTGCAACATCCAATTTCAAGGATGCTGATAGGAAAACAACATTTGTATAATACAGGGTGCTTACGGATCAAACAAACGAGAGCGGTGTCCAGAATGTGCTGCATTGTGCGACTGTATTGGCTGCTGCCTGCTTGCCTGAGCTCAATAGGCAGCTTAGCGAGCGGGTCGAAAAGAGTCATAAGAAAAGCTACGATTCCCAGCCAGTGACCAGAATGCCTGATAAGGTCTGTGTCAATAGGCTGGGAGAAGAGGGATCATGGCCAATTATGTCATAGCCAGGCCAGTTGCCATGGCAAATCAGATTGAGCATTCCATGTAATATATTATTTACAGTCGAGGGTACCCCTCCTTAAGGTAATTGAATTTAAAACAGAAATGGAAATAAATAAAGATAGTCGAAAGTTGGTTGGCTCGGATTTCATTGTTGCTTCATTCCTCTTGTTTTTTCTCTCTCTCTCTCTCTCTCTCTTTATCTCTGATTTTAACTGCTGCTGGCGAAACCAGACTTGGCCAAGTTTATAGAGCAGAACTATGCAGGTATCCCGAATTAAAAGGAGCTTTTGAACGAGAGAAAAGCCTACAGCCGGATCTCAGACTATTTTTTTGTAATGCAAAAGAAATACAGTAGCATGCACAGATCTAACAGAGCCATACAAGGGAAAAATCTGCAACTTTCTTGGCTCTGTAGGAGTTCAGTCTTTGGCAGATCGTGCGTTTTTAAGATAGTGTACGCGTTGACCTTGCCACTTCATTTGTTATAAAGCGGTACTTGAAGGCACCCGCCTCAACACACACACTCCACCCAACCACCGCACCCCCAGTCCTACACGTAACCCCCACCCCCCTGGATGTACAGATTTGAGAATTTTTAGCTTGTAACCTAAGGGAATGTCTTTGAAACTAATTTCTGTGTTTGCTATAAGGTTTGCCTCAGCACGTCTGTCTGAGACACCTAAACAACAGAGTTGCCTGAGACGGTTTCATACACTCGTTCGTTCGAGTGGATGCAAATAAAAGTACTCTAAAAATCTCAGCGTGACAGTTAAGATTTAGTGAGATGTGTTATCAGAAACAGCGGAGTGTTTTTTCGGTGCTTGCGGCTGGCGGATTATGTTGACCCGCAGGTCAGGCTTGATAAACTGACTGCCTGATTCCGAATGGCATCGTAATTAGTTGTCAGAGATGGGTTCCCAGGTTAGTCCAGATACTCCCCTGTCCCTGTTATTGATTTAACTTTGTTTCTAGCCTCTGAGGCCTCAGAGACATGCATCTTGCACGGAGTAGGTTTGCACTCCAGCATCGGGCTTCATCAATTTCGAGGCCTTCTGTTGACAGCTGTTTGCGATCAGACCACATAGGTTTGATGGATGCGAGTAGCCTTAGCGCCAAAAGAGATGGAGATGGAGGGAATGGGGGGGGCGGGTGTGCTGGTCGGGAGGGGGTGGGTCGTCTCGATGACGGGTGGTCCCGCACAAAGGCAATATGTTCAGCTTTATTTTATTTCCTCCGAATTTTAAAAAGCCATGAAACACACAGTCCCTCTTCTCTCTGCACAGCATTAAAGTGTGATAAACCTGTCACACCCCACCATGAAGAACGAGCTTTCAGCTATTCATCAGTCTTTGTGGTGAAGTGAGGGAGGGGCCAGGGTTAGTCCAACAAGCCCGCTGCTCCAGATGTGGATGGCTCACGTCGGCCAGAAGCTGTCACGTTGCACTATAACGTACTATATAGGGGTGTATCATTTTTTTAAAAACTGTAGTTAAATATCTATTAACCGTGTCCAAACTGGATGGTAGATGATACCAGCACTCTCACCAGCATTATAGGGTGTGAATTGCATTATTATTTTCATTATTTGCGGTCATAATTAGTCTAAATCTTTCTCGCATAGATATTTTTGTACATATCTGCCATATTTTACACTTTCTAATGAAAGTACTTGGTACAGTAGATGGATTTAAATTACTGTGAGTGCAGTTGCTAGGGAGGAATTTATAAACAGGGTAAAGGCATAAGAAAAAAAAAAAACTCCCACACGCTCGACTTTGTGTTGGGCCCCGTGGGATCTCAGTCTCGATTCACACCTCTAGTCTCAATCAGATTCTTTCTAGAAAAAAAAAAAACATAAAAAAATGCCTTCTATTTTGTACGTGTATGTGAGTTTGAATCTCCTTGGAACATCTGTTGCATGCACTTGGAGGCGGCATGGTGGCTTAATGGTCGGCGCTGATGCCTTTCACCAGGGTCTGGGTTTGATTCCCGCCTTGGGGTCTGGGTGCAGGGTGTTTGCATGTTCTTCCCCCTTGCTTGCTGGAGCTGGCACCTGGCTGGTGGAATGAACTTCCTCTGGATGTCTGTACAACTGAGTCACTGGCAATCTTTAAATAATGACTGATCTGTTTCTTTAATATTTGGGTTAAGCTCCAAAAAAAAGAAAAAAAAAAAACCCTTCCCATCAGTGTTTGACTGATGGTACTTCAAGCTACTTCTGATCTGTCCAATGACAGAAAATTGCTCTACCAAGTGCCTTAATGTGGTGGGTTTCCTCAGGTACTTTGGTTTCCCCACTAAAGACATACAGGTGATCCGTTCCCAGATTGCCCGTAGTGTGTGTGAATGCGTGTATGAATGTTAACCGGGTCTACCACGGTTGTAAAAATGGGAATAAATACAATGGTCACTATTGGCCTCCATGGTCCCTAGTTGGACTACAGAGGTTCCTAGATGGATGGATAGATGGAATGCACTCGTAACCCGGTTGCACCTCTACTACTTTAGGAATGTCAGGGCTTAGTAAAAATCGAGTTGTCCACTCCTGATAAAATGAGCTGCCATCACAGGTGGACGTCTTTGCTCATTTTCCAAAGCGGGGCATCTGTAGCATAAAGGTACAGCCGTACACTACTGCGGTCATTCCAACACAATGGAAATCCAGACGGCTCTAGGTACTTTCTAGGTACTCGTGAGGCATTCACTTGTTTCGCCACAAAATGGATCTGGCTTTCAAAACAGCAACAAAAAAAAAAAGAGCTCTCATATTTTCTGTATAATACGGTTTCTTTCTCATATTATGTAAATGAGCCGTGATTGGTGCAATTAAGTGCTAACAGGCTCAGCTTACACACCAATCTGGAAAGACACAGAATTGAGACTAAGACTTTGGCAGAAACACAGCACTGTCAGTGCTGAGCTGGTGCTCATCAACACTGTAACTAATGGTTAGCAGTTATAATATGGAGACATGTGTGTGTTTTCTGTGTTCAGGAAGTAGGAAGGTGGTGTCAGGCCCACGCTCGTACCAGCCTGGTGTAATTAGAGTTAGGGTGCTAAGTGGGCTGGTTGCATGGCAGACCTGCAGGATGAATGGCGGAATGGAAAAGAGCAGCACATTGTTGTTTGTTTTGTATGTGTGTGTGTGTGTGTGTGTTTTTTTTCTTTTCTTTTCTGTATATTTTTTTTTCTTTCTGCCAAGGCAACAGGCTGAGAGCGGGCTAATTGGAGAGCACGGAGCAGAAAACACAAATGGCAGCTGCCCCCTTGGGACTGACGCTTGTTGCTAACGACTGTGATTATTGACAGTTCATTCTATCTCCATATGCTTTCTGAAGCGAAAATGGAGACGCTATACCTTTTTTTTCTGTCTTTTTTTTAATAGCAGACCCGGACTTCACCGCATACGGTGTTTACAATCCGAGAATAAGAAGTTTCTTCGCTTCCTTTGTGTCCCTTTTCTGCACTCGAAGTACCTAGTGCATGGCATTTATGAAATAACCCCAACTTTTTCAAATTATTTGTTGAAGGGGAACACGATTGAGGCAAACAGTTAATTTTCCCCTAAGCATGGCTGTTTGGCTGCACTCACAGCTGCAGGGCATGGTATATAGATTTTTCCTCCTGTGTGGACTCCAGACTATCCCTCCTTCGATCGGCACGACTGTAAAATGGATTAAATTACACTTCACGTGGCTAGGATTCATGTTCTCTCCCTCTCTTGTTCGCCGTCTTCGACTTTTTACCTTCTTAGTTTCTTCCTCCGCTTTTGCACACACACTTTTATAAATCACGGATAATAAAAGACTGAATGAGTGCACTTTGTACGAGAAGCCATGACCACAGCCGTGAGCTACGGCCATTGTCGGAGCTGAAAGAGAATAACTGTTGAGTGCTGCGAAATATAATATAAACGGCGCCCGGACTGACACAATAAGGAACTTATGACATGATGATTTTGTGACAGCTCCTTGAAAAGGGGTGAAACATGACATGACGCAACGTCGTGGGAGGGAAAAAAAAAATCAATCGCAAAACCTGACATGAAGCAGAGCTAATGGTAATGTAGTGTAGCTACTCTTATAGCACTAATTGCATTAGTTCATTATTTAAAGGAAGTTATATGCTGATTTTGTCTGTTTTTATGGTGACGTTTAATGTTGTAGAACATCAGCAGTAGAGCTTGGAAGCATAGACAGATAATCGAATCGAAGGTTTACTGTGGAATTTGTCTCAAGATATATTTTCTATACTTCCATTATACATATTAAAAAAAAATAACATAAGTATCTAACAAACATTGAATGTTTAACGTTAAGTAAGTAAATATCTCGTACAAATCGATACGCTTTCTATGTTTTTCCCACAAAGTTTCTGCTCAACACTCCAGTCCAGTAGATGGCGGTGTTGCACCAGCTGTGCATAAACTCAAAAGAAGAAAAATAAATCGATACTCTTGCAAAATGCGAGGATGGAAGCAGTTTATATTGTCTGCTTATATTTTAACAGAACTTGTCGATCGTTTAGCGACCGTGAATTAAAAAAGATGGATTAAGTCGCGTAATCGATCACTCAGCTCTAGCCATGCACAGTCATCTCGCATTTCCTTTAAACTCTTCCATCCTGAAAACTTTGTTTTCAATCTATCCATCATTGCTCTTTTTGTATAGAACTTTCTTCTTATGGAAAATTCGACCAGTTTAACAATACTTCCTTTTTCTTTGTTAAATAACAACAGCTTTTATGATTTGTTTATTATTAGACTTATGTAGTGCTCCCGCCATCACAAGTCCTTCTGAACTAGCTGTTGCTATAGCAACGGTAATGTATGAGAAGCAGTGCATTAATGTAAGCCTGTGATTTGAATTACAGCTGTTACAATTGCCAGAGCTCCTGTTATAGAAAAAGAATCGACACCTCGTGATGCCCAATCCGAGTTGAGAATGGAGAGCGCTACAAAGCAGTTCAACTTAACTTTAGTAAAGTAGTGATTATACATAGAAGCACATTAGATCCATAAGTTGCCATGTAGTCTTAGTTAGTTTACAGCTTGATTTTAGGTATCGCAATCATCGTTATCATCGTGGGAGGTTTATTATTATAAGTATGATTCATTTAATTTTAGTTTTTTTATTATTGTTCTATTCAAATGTAGTCCATAGATTGTTGCCGCTGGTGTTAATTTGATTGATATGACTCATTCTTTTAAGTCATCATCAAAGTCTTGTCTGTGTGTCTGGACTCTATCGGGCAAAAATCCCGTATGCAGTCTTTCATCTTCTGCAGAAAACTATGCAATTGCGGTTAAGCTCTTTGTCTTTCGCTAACAGAGCTTTTTTTTTTCTCCCTCCTTCTCTTCTTTTAACTTATTGAACGTCCCTGTTCTTGCAAGCATGGCCAAGCTTTTCATTTTGTCCAAAATCATAACCATAGCATCTCACATTCCTCGTGCATTACATTATCCTGTTGGCCACTTTGAAAGAGGTACTGTTTGTCAAAGTGAAGTAACCATGAAGGGCATCTGCTAATGTCTATTTAATTGTATTTCCTTGCAAAAGCTGCGGGGACGGGTTCAGCTGCACATCACAGGCACCTAGATATCCATTTCAGGCACAAATTAAGAAACATGTTCGTGATGTCGTGGGGTAAAACAACTATGAAGTCATTGACATGCGGATGAAAATATATGGTGTGCCGGATGACAGTTTACTGTATTGAATTTCCATTTGTTATCTTATTTCCTTTTTATAGTAGCAGGTGATGTGTACATACTTTAACTAGAGAGAAGGAGCTAAGTACAGCTCATGAGACCAGAGGGACTTAAAGTATATTGGCTTGTAAGAAAATTTATATAGCTGCTACTTGGCGGCACGAACAAATTAACACTGTAGCGGTTAACACTATGGCCTCGCACCTCCAAGGTTGGGGGTCATGTCCCACCTCGGGTACGGGTGCATGGAGTTTGCATGTTCTCCCAGTGCTTGGTGGGTTTCCTTCATTTCCAAAGACATGCAGATTAGGTTAGTTAGCGTTTCCAGATTGCCCGTTAGTGTGTATATGAGTGTGTCCGTGCTTGTGTCCTGCAATCGACTGGCACTCTGTCCAGAGTGTACCCTGCCTAGTGCCCTGGGTCCCCTTGGGATAGCCACGTACATGATGAGCGGTGTAGAAAAAGGCCGAAGAGTGATAACGTTTGTATACAGTGAAACCTCGGATTGCGAGTAACGCGGTTTGCGAGTGTTCCGCAAGACGAGCGAAGATTTTTAATACATTTTGACTTGGAAAACGAACAAGTCTTGGTTTACGAGCACCGAGTATCATGTATCACGCATGCGCTTCTTGCTTTGACGCGGAGTGTCACGTGATCACAACTATGCCAACCTTTTTTCTCTCTTTTGCATTGCGGAATTGTGGGTAATCGTCTCCCCCGCTGGGTCATAGTGCGCGTCTCTCACTAATATAGTCAACATCCGTGCACACGTGTACTGTTTACTATAACACTGTGACCACTGTAAAACATTTTATTTTGTGTTTGTAAGCGCATGTGTACTGTTAATTATAACGCATGTGTATGCGCGCGTATAAAGCAAAAGAAAGTCTCATTATAGAGGTTAAAAATCCACTTTCTCTCTCTCTGTCGTTATGTGTGCGCACGCGTAAATTGACACCGTGCCCCTTCACACATACACACACACACTCGCCTTCACATCCTATTGCTAATTTTTCTGACAAAACAGTCTTTCCGTTAATGTGTTTGTGTGTGTGTGTGTGTGTGTGTGCGTGTGTGTGTGTCTGTCTGTTTGTGTGAAATTCAAATAAGAGAGGAGAAAGGTTTACTGTAAAAGATGAGAAGGGGGAGGCTGATTCCTCCTCTTGCTTCACACACACACACACACACACACACACACATAGCGCCTGCGCGCATAAACGGAAACACTTATCTGTTGGGATTTATTTTTACTTTTTTTTTTAAAGGTAAAGTGCAGGTTAATTTGTTTTATTTT
>JAOVVB010000043.1:3918888-3928889 GCA_028570985.1 Heterobranchus longifilis
GAAATGCATTTCAAATTCCTGAACTTTGTCCCTCCTCCTTCCAAAAAAGATTAAAAAAAATAAATAAATCACCCGCCCCCCCAAAAAAAAATAATAATAATCACAAAGCCCCTAATTCCATACTTCATACTCTCAGGTCTTGCAAATTTAAAATAATTGCTTACTGAGGCTGTTTCGCAATATTATATTCTATATTTTTCAAGGCTTGAGTCATGCGGCAAATAATTTCTTTTCCTTATCGCTGCCCTGCAACATGCCCAAGCAAAATAGTTCCAACTGTGAGATAATCTTAGCACTCATGTTTTTTCCAACCAAATAGCCCGGGTCTAAAATATTTATAAAAGCCCAGACCTTGTGTGTGTTTTTATAAATATTTAGAGACTCTTGCTGTTATAGTGAATATAAACCCAATCACACAATTATTGAAATTACTGTCTGGGGCGAATTATTAAAGGATGGAGTATCAGAGTAATAAACACCGGTCCCCCTCGCCCAACCAAAAAAAAAAAAAAATCATTTAAGGAGTTCTTTCCATCCCCTCAAAAATGCAAACTCTTTGAAACCATCTAAAATATTTAGAGGACTTGATTGCCAAGAGGTCCATTTTGTCATTTTTTTGATGTGGACGAATATCTGCTATGTTTGCTTCAATTGTATCAGAAATCCCTGTGCATATAGAAAGCGTGATTGAAGTTTGGCCAATTTCTTCGTTTATTTACTCAGAAATCCATTCTGGCAAGACACACTGAAGTCACACACACTTACCGTACACACACAGACATGATTTTTCATTCATTGTGAGGACCTTGTATAATAATTAATGCCAAAATGAACCTAGAGAAATGTCCCCACAACGTAAAACCTGTCAGGTATTCCAACCTAAATGTCCCCGCTAAGATATAAAAACAAATCATACTTGAATATGTGTTAGTTTTTCAAACAGAATCTGTGAGGACACTGTGACTATGGGGACATTTTAAAAAAAATTATTCCTGTAAGGACGTTTCTTCTTTTTTTTTTTGTCCTCACAAAAGACTAAATACATGAACATGCCCTTATACACACACACACACACACACACACACACACTCTCTCTCGCTGAATTCATTTTAATTCATGGAGATGTCTAACTCCATCGCCAAGGTCACTGCCGACTGTAAACGTTGGAACTCTCCCAGCAGTCCCACACAAATGCACAAATGATTCTTGTTTGAAATACTTAAGGTGATTTATTCTACCGAGAGCACCAACACATGAATGCCTGATGAGCGTCTTTCTGGAGACTTGAGCTGAATTTTCAGTTCACGCACTCAACAGTCACTTGGCCTCATTGTCAATCAGCATCCCTTCACTTAAAGCTATTAAAGATTAAACTTGGGCTATTAAAGATTCAAAACCGTTTTGATTTGTTGGTTTCTTTTTAACAGCAGGTACAAAGGTGACAAGAATGAACCCGGCTTAATTGAACTTTTTTTTGGGGCTTTGTTCCCATTTAAATTCTCGCGTTGCATTTAGCCGCTTCTGGTTCAGATCCGGAGCTGTCAGTAGTTGCGTTAAGTAACAGTTAAAAGGCAGGCGAGAGTGACAGCCGCACATAGTCGCATCCTTGATGAATATTTTACAATGTCATTCTTAAATATGGCGTTGTTTTTCTGCTTTGATGACTTTTACCTTCTGTTCAGATGCCCTTGACTAGATTTTGTTGCACATTCGTGAGGAGTATTTTTCCGCCTGATCAAATATAAATACTAACTCTCTGGCTGCTAACCTTGCTCTGTTTTTCAGATGTAACAACCGGACACAGTGTGTCGTTATCACTGGGTCAGATGTCTTTCCAGATCCTTGTCCTGGGACGTACAAGTATCTTGAGGTCCAGTATGAGTGTGTGCCATACAGTAAGTGCTATTTTACCTGCTTCTGATGCCGTAAAGCATAAAGCCTTTCTTTCTTCTTCCTTCCAGACTTTTTTTTCCTTTCTTCCACTTATGAAGCAGACATATGTGAAACTCTTGTAAGTCTTGGGTAGTTTTCACACTTGAGGGGGGCATGATGGGTGTTCGGGGGTAACTCAGGACCATTTAGCTCAAGAGTCTGGTGAATTGAGATTGCTGTTTTACCAGTCCCTTGTGGCCTGGTTCGCATTTGATGTTAAATTCAATGCTGGCCACAGTAGATAGGCACTAGAACATCTGGTGCACCACAGCCCACCACACACGGGGCCCAAGGCTGCTGACCCGGCCAACAGAATCCACAGATCGCAGTCTGAACAAGCACCTATGTCTGATCCATGGAGCCCCAACCCCACAATCCACAGCACCCAAAAGATCCACTATTAGTGTCCCCCGAGAGGTCTTGTGGAGTCATGGCCCAAAGGGACAGAATTGTCCTGGTGCCACAAGAGGAACCTACACAATACTGGCCATAATGTTTTGCGTTGTAATGTTAAGGCTGATTGGTGTATAACTTTCTTTTGCCTGCCCCCGTCAAGGGGTTGCCACAGCGGACCATCCAATCGTCACACAACTTGGCACAGGTTTTCCTTAACTTGGTCAGATACCCTTCCTGACACAACTCTTCCATTGGGATTGGCACTACGGGGTGTGGCAACCCACCAACAGCGGGGCTCAAACCAGGATCCCCTATTGAACAACCTAGAGCCACCAGTCCCCCATGATTGGTGTAATTAGCTCACCTATGGGGGTCCAAGTACACTAAGACTTTCCCAAGTCTTGTTACTGGACTACATACATTTCCTGTTCATTTTTGTTAACTAAATAATGGCATATGAAAATTTTGGCAAGTTCTAAACCCGCTAGGATCAGTTGACTTTTATTATGTGTTCATACAAAAAAAAAAAAAAACAGGGGGTACTAAGTTTTGAACATCACTGTATGTCCATAATTTCTAATACTAGAACAGCTCCTTATTTGTGGCTATTCCTGAATGATGGCATGCCATGTTTAAAAAACGTGCCTTGAAATGAAAATGAGGAAAAATGAAAATTTAAAAAATAAAAATAAAAACATCAAATAGATGAACTCGGTGTGCACCTCTTGCAAAGTTCTTGCAAAAATCACTCCTGGGCGCAGACCCGAGTGTTCATGCCAAGTGTGAAAACGCCCTTAGAATACTCCTTCCTCTTTTTTTAACAAAATAAATGGTGTGATTTTGCTTTCGAGCAGTAACAACTGCGCAGTAAATAACCTCAATCCCATCTCATGCTTCTTCAGAACATGGCTGAAGGCGTCGGCTTTAAAACAACCTCCTGAACACTACAGCTATTTGTACTTTTCCACTACATGAAACTGCAGTTATTTTGCCAGAAATAGGCAATATCATCTAGTGAAACATTATTGATCTTTGCACTCCTACTCAGCGATGAGAGCGGTCTGTGGAGAAACATATCAAAATTCAAAAAAGCCATTGCTTAACATCTGGGACATGGCATAAAAAAATTGGATTAACTTGAATTTATGAAAAGAGGAGAAAAAAAAAAAAATCCTTGAATATGATCCACCCCGAAATGGCATTGAATAATAATAAAAAAAACGTGTTTATTTATTTTTCCCTGAAATCAATGATCAGAGGTCATGCCCGAGCCTGTTCTGAGGAATTATGCAGTCAGATGATCCACTCCATCAGCGGATAATATGATGCTATTAATAACCTGTGTATTATTTTATTTGATGTGTTGTCTGTTGGGAAGCAGCTCTGGAAACATCATTAACTAAACTGCCAGTTACTGTGCACTGAAAAATGACTGAAATGCACTATTTTAAAAGCATTAATCCAATCGGTAACCTAGCCGATTATTTATTCTCTAGCATTTAGGTATTTTACTGTCAGCCAAAACACGGTATTGGTGCTGGTTTTATTATTATTTTTTATGTTATACACATAATACAGAAAATGTGTGCACGGAAATAGCTACTTTTGATGTTTATGCAACATGGAAGTTACTAATCTTACTTCACTAAAAATTTCAAGTTGGACATTTCAATTTCAAGGTACATTTTTCAGCATTATACGGTCTCTCTTCAAACATTAATCATTTAAAATGCTATTTATTCATATTTCTTTATGAGTATTAATAGTAAAATTGGTGTAAGCTTCTAGAAGCATATGACCTGTAAAACGTGTTGCTTAAGCAGGTTTTTAGTAAAAGCTTAAAAAGCAAAAAAAAAAAAAATCTGTAGTGTCCGTAACCATCTCAAATTGATGTTGCGATATCTTAACAATTTAGCATTTTAGAATAATACACTTTTTCAGGTTTTTGTCTTTTCATGTGAAATCTAAATCAGCCAAGTTTCATCTGAACGACAATTAAGATCAATGAAAGATTTGAATTCAAAAAAGTTACGGACACTATGGACATCAAAGGGCATGAAATTCTATTTAGCAAATGTGTTTCTTTTTATCTTATAAAAATATAAAGTGTATGCACATTTACAAAAAAAAACAAAAAAAAAACGAAGCATGGCTCAAAGATAAGAAGCATTAAGTATTATGAAAAATGATTGTTATATGATCCTGTTCACTTTTTCACCTAGACGAGACACTTTTTAGCTCCAATACCATGTTTTGGCTGTGTTTAAAACACTTATTCAAACCGAGCAACGTTGCGAATGGTTTCGATCAAGCCTTCTTGACGGAAAACAGAAACGGAATAAGGTTAAAAATACATGATTATTGCTACTGAAGGAAACGTGCACAACTGGGAGCGTAGTTATTTTTTTTTCTTAAACACATCTCTCTTAATTAGACTATGTCTTCTCATTAGTCTTTGCAGCTGAATAGGTCTTGTTTTTTTGATTTAGTGCAATTCCATGTCTGCAGCCGTCCCTCTGAAAGTTGTCTGCGCCGAATCGAAAAAAAAAAAAAAAGCCCCCGTCTACTGAGTCATCTGTTAATCTCTTCTCCAGACATGCCTGTTTTTTTTCCACTTACATTTGGGTGTTTAAGTCCTCTAGTTTTTCAGATCAGCCCTGAATTGGAGCACACGCTCTACTGCTTTTTGCCAGTGAATACTTTTTTTTTTTTTTTTTTTAAGAAAGCTTTTATTTACAGCTGTGGTCATCAGCTATATCTCTAGCGCCATTGATTTTTTTTTTTCCATGGAATAAGAACATTTTTTCCCTTCTGAAAAGTCGTTGAGAGAAGAAAAAGATATGGAACCTGTCAAGGGTTTTTTTTTTTTTCACCAGCTGTAATGAGTCCTTTACTCTTTGGCATGTGCTGCCTTGAATGCTTACGACCAGAGCCGGGGCCTGATGTACAAACGACACGTACGCTCAAAACAGGCCCTGTAAAGAAAAGAAGAAAAAAAAAAGTGTATACAATCTGTTACGCACACATGGAGATTTATAGCAAGTCAGTGACATGGAAATATGCATTTCTTTGCAGACTTTTACTGGTGTGTGTAATTTGGCAGTGAAACAGAATATAACAATATTACGGTCTATAAAAAATAAAAATGAACTGGTGTATTAGTGTTGCAGAACAACTGACAATAGACATGTGGACTGTTTTAGACTCTATGAAAGGCGTGTCTTTATGGATTGAAGATTTTCTGGCTTATGAGCCGTTTTTTTATTTTTTATTTTTTTAAATAAATTCCAGAGTGCCTGTTGGAATTGGCTTCCTCAATAAGAACAAGAAATCCCTATAAGCCTACCTTTGTTCACAATAGCAAGCGCCAGAATGACAGGTGATCATTTATTTGCTATGTATGTGTACGCGGAAAAGCAACAAGAGGCGGCGGGATTTGGATTTCTTTTTTCAATCCTGTGCAAATTAGCTTTAACGCAGAAAAGCGACAAATCCAAGCGATTAGTGAGAAAGATTACTTGGTCTGCTCCTATGGCGCGTCTGAATGATTTGAATTCAGTTCCAGGTTCAGTATGAATCCAAAAAGTTAAACGTCTATACAGTAGTAGGGGGATGTTGGTGTCTCACTGGACTGGTGGGCATTGGTAATGTAGGTGTCTCACCTGCCATGTGGAAGGCCCATGTTCGATTTCCAGCCAATGGCCAAACCATAACCACCGGATGTGGTGCCGGTGCCAAACCAGGATAAAACAGAAGGGTTGCGTCAGGAAGGGGATCCGATGTAAAATCTGTGCCAAGTTTTCTGCAGGTTGAAACAGGAGCATTCGAAAGACCAACACTAAAATGTATGTACGTAATTGAGTTGTACTCCTGGATGCCTATCTCAGGAGACTTCGGGCATGATTCTCATTCACACACACTACGGGCAATTAGCCTGATCTGCATGTTACTGGATTGTGGGAGGAAACCCACCGAGCACATGGGGGAACATGCAAACTTCATACACACAGACCCAGAGGTGGGAATCGAACCCGGACCCTGGAGGTGCAAGGCCACGGTGCTAAGACTAAGCCGTCATTCCGGCCATTAAGTAAACTATTATAATAATAATAATAATAATAATAATAATAATAATAAAAAAAATATCCAAGCATGTACAATGCCAATCAAACTGGAGTACATTATAAACAAAATGGATATGTATAGTTCTAGGCTATATGTTTCTGCAGCCATGACAACCTACAAGACGCAAGAGCGACTGGTTTCTCGCTAGTGTGAATGTAGTGTTGACGCCCCCTGATGACTTTACCCGCAGGTACTATTCAGCAGGAACATGCTGACCGTTGTTCTTCATCCGCGAGCTGTGTCGTGTCAGCCTTTTGAGGCGCCGTAATGAGGATGTCACAGGCCAACATCAAAAGGCAATTTGCAGCGATTGCCTGTTTTCCTCGACATAATCAGCGCAACCGTCTGATCGCTGCAATAAAAGCACCATCCGGGAATGAATTTGTTTTTGTTAACAGAAAACATTAATACTCCATTAATGTGCAAGTGATCTGTGATGCGCTATTGACTCTGACTAATGTAGTTGTGAGATGGCCTTGGTCAACATTCTCTCATTTTATTCAGCAGTAGTGTATAAGTCTGTTTGCTTTAGGTAGTTAATGTTAGTGTTTTTGGAGGTTTATATTTTTTGGGGGGGCTGCAATAGTCCTATTTATATGCTTATGAGATCATGACGAATATGAATAGGTATAATACTTTTTTTTTTTTTTTAGGGATTAGACCATAACATATATTTCTCTGCAACCTCATGTGCACGATTTTTTAAATGAAATTTAAACCATATTTTAGGGTAGGACCTCGACGAAGTTTTCTCCTTGAGGCCCCTGGCCAGTCCGCTCGAATAGACGGACTCGGCTTGAGAAAATCATCTGCCATGTGCGCTTTAGTTTTTATTCACTGTTCTCACAGGCTAATGGTGTAAGTAATTACGTGAATTATTATTTTTTTTGATGTAATTTTCAAGTACGCAGCAAGTTGAAAAGGCGTCCTTCAGGCCCCTCTAAAAACCTTCAAGAACATGCCTATAATCAGTCCTTTGGTTTTCTGGCTCTTGGCTCATTTCTCTGTCTCTGTCTTCCACTCTTACTTTCTTTAACGATTAACCTTCTTTCTTCGTTAATAGGGACGAACCAAATGTAGCGACATCAATAGTCATATATAGCAGGGGTTCCCAAATGTTAATTGGTTGCAAGGATATTTTATTTCCTATATCTGGTAGCAGTTATTAATATTATTATTATTAGCATTATGATTATAATTAAGTTCTGCAATCGAGACAGTAATAAGAAACCTCACACATTTTTTTTTTCCAACTTGAACTCAATGAACCCATAAGACATTTTGGGAACCGCTGCCTTACAAGCTATGTGGCTAGATTTTTGTCCTTGCCAACATTATTTTATGTGTTTATAAATCTTTCTATCTCTTACATCCTCTGACTCACTCCGTATAGATGTACTGTACCTGTAGATCTTCTTTATGCTAATCTCATTCTAATCTTTCTCTGCCTTGACGCTCTTTCCACTTTTTTCCACTGCTCAATAGAAGTGGAGCAAAAAGGTAAATGGCCGCTCTGGTTCTCGGTCCTCAGCTCCTTGTTGTCTGTTTGTATGGTTCTGAGCCGTCCACCTACCCCTACCCCCCCCCCCCCCCCCTTTTCCCCCTTATCCTCCCTTATCCCCACATGATAACTAGACCTTGAGATCTCAACGATCTCAGACTTCCATTGACTCCAAATGAAATTAGAGTGCTGTTTGGATGAGATGTTCCATCATAATCGACATTTTCTACATCACTTTCTTTATAGATATGCTTTGGTCTCTGGGTGTTCAACCTGAAGATCCTGAAGAAACTTATAAGATTGCTCAAAAAGTCCATCATCTGTTTTTACCAAATTGAGAACTATTTTTACCATGATTTTAAAAAATTTAATAATAATAATAATAATAATAATAATAATAATAATAATAATCTGGCTTATCTATTTGGCTTATTCCAATCACCATCCATGAGACATTTTCTGATTAAGATGGTTGGTCATGGGAGAGGGAGGTCTTCAATACCATCTATCGATATATATTTATATACGTGATATTCTTCACATCATAAAACGCACATACATTGTGCTCTGTCCAAATTTCAAGACTGATGTTTGATTTCCACAAGGCCTCCTTCACCCAGTGTCAGCTCAATTCCTTCTCTGTCTCTCTCTCTCTCTCTTGCTGTTTGTCATCCTATCTGTCCCAAGAAGCATTTTTGGCATCCTGCTCCACTGTCCTTTCCCTGCCTCGTCCCTCCTATCACGTGTCATGCGTGTTGTTTGTTCTTTCCTCAGACATGATTCATGTATGTGTGTGTTTTATTTCTAAGGTATAGCACTGATAGAACTCTATACCTTCAGTTATCTGATGCCAAGTTCAGCTGATTTAAAAAAAAAAACAGTAATGAATCCTTACTTAGGGAACATTTGCACAACTGAACCTACACCTCTCTTTTTCTGTCTCTCGCTCTTGCTCCCTCTCCCTCTCTGTCCCTCTCTCGTCTCCTTTCGTTTACAGGAGGTCTTTTGCAGTTCTTTCACCTTTTTCACTTACAGTTACTTGTGTTAAGATGTCTAAGGGAGCAAGGCCATATCGAAACATATCAGAGCTGTTCAAACTTACTTAACCTTTTGAATCTCCTCTCAACTATGCACACCACCACACCGTCAAAACGAGTTTGGGATCTAAAATCTTATGAAATACATGCTTTACACACACACATACACATACACATACTTTATCTTGCAGTTTTAGAACAAGATATCGACTCGAAGTTAAAGAATCTTTGCATTTCTGATTCTTTGTCTCGTGGCTTTCGTTTCAGTTTTCATTTGTCCCGGGACGTTGAAAGCAGTGTTGGAACCGGTTTTTACATTTGAGGCTGAGCAGCAAGCAGGAGCTTGGTGCAAAGACCCGCTGCAGGCTGGAGACAAGATCTATTTCATGCCGTGGACGCCATACCGCACCGATACGCTAATCGAATACAATTCGCTCGAGGATTTCCGCAACGGCAGGCAAATGACCACATACAAGCTGCCTCACCGGGTAGATGGCACCGGATTCGTGGCCTACGATGGCGCCATCTTCTTCAACAAGGAACGTACGAGGAACATTGTCAAGTTCGACTTGCGCACACGTATCAAGAGCGGTGAGGCCATTGTGGCCAACGCTAACTATCACGACACGTCACCTTATCGCTGGGGAGGCAAGACTGACATCGATCTGGCTGTTGACGAACGTGGATTGTGGGTAATTTACGCAACGGAGCAGAACAATGGGCGCATTGTCGTGAGCCAGCTGAACCCCTACACTCTGCGCTTCGAGGCCACGTGGGAGACGTCGTATGACAAGCGCTCAGCCTCCGACGCCTTCATGGTGTGCGGGGTGTTGCACGTGGTGCGCTCTAGTTATGAGGAGAACGAAAGCGAGGCCAGCAAGAGCCATATCGACTACGTCTATAACACCAAGTTTGGTCGTGGCGAGTTCACAGACATCCCCTTCCCCAACAACTATCAGTACATTGCTGCTGTGGATTACAACCCTCGAGACAACCAGCTCTACGTATGG
>JAOVVB010000043.1:3946251-3972598 GCA_028570985.1 Heterobranchus longifilis
ACGTAACAACTTCAGCAGCGACCTCATTTCCCCTCTCGTCTGTTCCAACCACTCAGCATCCAGCATCACCGGTATAATAATCACCGGCCTGATCATCTGTCATCATTTGCACCTGTTTCTCCTGGTTCATGCCTTAAGTCAGATGTTTTTATGCTTGAATGATCCATAGGTCACTGTGCGGCTTAATAATCAAAAAACATTTCTCTGAAACTGCTCAGGTACAGGGACTGAACTGAAAAGTCAAAGAGTCAAAAAAGTCTTTGAGGAACCCGGGAATACTGTTGCTCAAGACCGCGTTAAAAATACAAGAGTGTCTGGTTCGTTGTAAGCGAAATATGAGGAAATGCATGGTGGCTCAAGACTTTTGGACAGTACTGTATGTTGTGAAACTTAAAATAGTTTTCATTTGAATCCTGGAACGTTGTGTGCTGGTTTCTTGGAGTTTCAGAAAATGATGGTAATGATAGTAGGACAGTAGCTCATTATCTTTAACCACTCGTATGGACTACTCAGTAAGATAATATCATCTTATGATTTATTGGACAACTCAGGTCTAGATGGTTTTCTGCTGCCGACACATCCAGGCCAATTTTTCGTCTTTTATGGTTCATGTTGAGTTTTGGCTGTGACCTCTGCCCAGGCAGAACTGTAAGGGTGGGCAGATCAGCAGGCTGGCTTACTTGGACGAACACATTTGATGTCTGGGGAGTTTTTATTTTTTATTTTTTATACGGTACAAAAGAATAAGAAACCAGTAGACTATTTGGGAGAAAAAATTGTTTAAACAAACTGGTAAACAGAGTCCAGATACTTTTTATACTTGTGCAGATACTTGTACAAGTCATATGCTGAACTAAACACATCAACCAAGGCATGAGAACGTTAGAGCAATTTGCATGCCATTATATAGGCATTGAAGTTAAGAAAGAAAGAAAAATCTTCCTTTAGATCTGCATAGTGTCCTTTAAGGTAATACCTCACCTTTAGGTTGATTTCAGTATATGAAGAGGAAGTCAGTATCAGGTATTTGATAGCATCAAAAGGAACAAGTAAAAAAAAAAGTAGGTTCCTAGAGAGTTTTCTTCTGATGTAGAAAAAAATGCTGCATTGTTACATCCTAGAGAAGCGGCTTTTTGGAGAATTGAACTTTTGAATCCTATTCAGTCCTATTCACAGAAAGAAAGAGGTGAAACATGACAGGGCTTTCTGTGTTAAGAATGAAAAATGGATGTAGTGTCTGTCTATTATTAAATAAAATATAGTGTGGAGCGAATGAATGGAGTGTGTAAGTGAGAAAACAAACATCAGCTTCCTCTTACTGCTGTCTCATTTCATTGCAGGTATAAATCAGTAAATTATCAGTAGAGTGCCATGACCCATAGGGTTTGGATCGTTGCGCTCTAGCTTATTTGTCCCTCTCGGGTTGCTCGGGTTTTCTCAGTGCGACGAAGGAGGGAAATAATGAACTGCATATTTTACCGGAATGTAGAAACAAAAGAAAAGATGTTCCAGATTGGTGGCTTGGACCTCAGCCCGTGGTGCGTTTGCGCGCACACAGGAAATGGAGATCTGTGTCCGATGATGGGTTGCCAGATATGTGATATTTCCTCTCGTGCTACAATCCCCTGCACCCCCCGCCCCCTTCCCCTGTTGGCGTGGTGCACGGCGAGCTCACTTTTCTAGCAGCCCTGATTCAAGTGGCCTCGACTGCGTTCAGCCAGCCCACAGACACATTTACACTTTTCTTGGCGTTATCGTACCGGCGCAAAGTGGGTTAGTGAATTGATATGACTGTTCTCTCACACACTGAAGCATACAAGAAGGAGCTCAAACATGGCCCGATACTTAGCTTCATGAAGCCGTTTACCATCTCACTTAAGAGACAAACATGCCTGAAAAAAATGTATATGAAATCATAAAAAAAAAATGCAGATCTTGTTAGAAATCTAACACTCAACATGAGTATTTTTTCACTGTATCTCAGATACAGTCTAGAGGAATTTCCACCAAGTCTTGCTCTTTTTTGCTTAGACACACATTATTAAGTGATAATAGAGGTAATGTCAGAGAAAAGTGAAATGCACTGAGGCTCGGCTATGTCTCTCACCGCTGACATTTAATCTGGCTGGAGTAACAAACAGCTCCTGTGAGGATGATACCCAGGCGAAGTGACGAGTCGGCATTTACACTGAAGTGCAGAAAATGAAAGACGGCAACGCTTAGACGTTTGCTTTGCTATCAGTTTTGTAGTGGAGACAAAAAAAGAAGCAGCATTCTGGATAGGTGGTAGACCTTTCTTTTTCTTTTTCTTTTTTCTTTTTTTTTATCACTGTATCTGACAAAAAAGTGGTGTGAACAGTGCACTTCACACCAGCCGTTATCACACACAACCCTCAGTGTGTAAGGTGTTGTACTTTTCTGTAGGGGTTACCAGATGTTTAAGTCTGATGAGAGATTTTTTTATGTCCATGGTTCCTAAAGTGTGAGTCTGTAAAAAAAAAAAAAAAAGAAAGAAAAGAAAAACAGTTACAGTAAAAACAACTCGCCATCTGTTTGGTCATTAGCCGATTTATGTGGTCAAGTCAATGGAAGACCAGTTACTCACAAATTAAGACATTTCAGGGGTGAATAAAAATGTGAATAGTTATATAGTAAGCCTAATGTTTAAAAAGTTCAATTATGCTAATAAAATTAATATATGATGAAAGTTTTTTTTTCTTTTGTCTGCAGTAAGGTTTAGAAACATTTTGACAGGTTTTAATTAACTATGGGGAAATTGAAATGTCAGATGCTAATAACGTGCTAATGTGCTCTTAATAGCTTGTTAACAAACTTGGGTGCTATTTTAATAACAATATAAGTAACCAAATGTTGCTAATTTTATTTATTTTATTATTAACATTATTTTTTGCACAGAATATTGAAGGATTTTAAGGTGTAAGGATAGCTGCCTAGTAAACATGGCTACTAGCTTGAAAGCTCAATGTAGGAATTAGCCTAAGATGCTAATGCAAGCTAAGAGATATTTAAAATATGGCAGGTAGATAGCTAGCTTAGCTAATTTTGCTGGTTTATTGTGTAGATAAAACTAATATTTTGTGAGTGAAACTAAGTTATAGCATAAAGGGAGAAAAAGGCTTGTAGAAAGGTAACATAAGCTTGTTAATGTTAAAGCATTGCTGTGTGAACGTAGGGGGCTAGCTTATCTAATGTTACTGATATATTGTCTAAATAATAATAATAATAATAATAAGAAGAAGAACAACAATAAAAATATAACTATTTAATCTGCTAGGTTAAGCTACATGTTGGCCTTTTAATGAAGAAACAGATAAAAATGTCTTGAATGTATTGGTGAATTAGCTTAAAATGCTAGAGAGGTAACATCAGCTTGAACTAGCCGGTAAGCTACAGGATTTAAAGTATGGTGGTGTTAGAAGGCTAGCTTAGCTAATGTTACACTTATATTGTATAAATAATAATAATAATAATAATAATAATAATAATAATAATAATAATTATTATAAAAATTTTATCTTTTAAGTTAAGCTACATGCTGGCCTCATAATAAACAGATAATACTCAATATGTCTCAGAAAAAAATATATTTATGATGTAATATATCACCCAGCAGCATTATTGTGACTAAAATATATATATCAATTGAAGAAATATCTATCTATCTATCTATCTATCTATCTATCTATCTATCTATCTATCTATCTGATGAATATCAACATGGGATAAGAATCTCAACCCGTCCATATTTTACTGTATTAAACTAAGGTAACCTAACATCATAATGTACCTAACATCCCTTACAACTTCGAGCCTTGTCGATCTATTTCACAGCTTTACTTAAGTACACCTGCTAACGATGAGAAATTCTTCACACAGTGTCGACGCTTGCAGACGGGCTCACGTCCACGGCGTTCCCCAGAAGGACCACGACCTCGGTGAGCACCAGCAGCAGCTTCACACGTCGTCTTCCTGCCAATACCACAGTCACCATCAATCCCAAACTGACCAGAGGAGCTCATGACACTGCGCTGGAGAACCCCGGGGCTGTAGATCCCACTAACGCTGGTCCTCCTCCCTCCAGCAGACAGTTCTGTGAGAGCACTGAGATCAGAGACATCGTATGGCCTCGGACACACAGGGGCGTCACCGTGGAGAGGCCATGTCCTAAAGGAACCAGAGGTGAGTTGTTATGTGGATACGTGCATGCGGTGTCGGATTACTAATGTAGATCGAGGTCAGAATGAGGCCGAATGTGGAGAGGTTATGTTTGGAAAGAATCTTGTGTGCATGTGTGTGTGAGTGTGTGAGAGAGATTTGTGTACGGGGGGAAAAATATTGCTACAGATCCACATTTCCCCGCAGGCCATGGTAGGCCGCCCTGGCTGAAATTAACATTTGAGTTCATTTGGTTCTTGGAGTTAATTTAGCGCCGGTGATTTGCTGTGTTTATTTATGCACAGAGTCATGTGACTATTGTGTTGTGACAGCTTGTTTTTGGATTAGATGAGCATCCACACAGCTTGATTTGTTTCTTTGAACCATTTGGAAATGGTTTTAGGAGAAAAGCTTGGCCCTGAGGCATTAATGAGGGGAGACAGACTGCAGTATTATGCTGGTTACTTTGCATTCTCTATCTCTGCTTCTGCAGTTCTTCATGAGTTTCTTTTTTTTTTTTTTGTTTATTTACTTTTTTACATTACATTTTTACAATATGTTCACATTTGCTCACTTGGCTGATGCATGTATCGATCAAGGCAGTTGAGGATTAAAGTTTGTGTTCAGGAATCCAACAGTTGTAGTTAGACAGTGATGAGATTTGAACCCACAACCCACTGATCAGTAGTAAAACATAAACCACTCACTCACCACTTAATTCCTCCCACTTTCTCTGGTCTTTCCATTATCCTCCTCTGGATTTTTTCCCACCGATTCTGCTTGCTGGTTCCTCTCTGACTTTTTCTGAAGTTTCTCTATCTGTTCCTCATTTTGTTTATCTTATCATTATATCTATGGTTTTTGAACCTTCTCTCTCTCTCTGGTGTGACATTTTCGTTCTCTGGTTCCGTCCATCCTCCTTCTCTGACACTCTATCTACAACACCCTGCACTGGTTTTGGCACTATTCATAATAAAGTTTCTCCATGTCCATATTCTCCATCTTCTCCTTTTCATCAGGTTCTTTTTATCTTCATTATCTGTTTTTTTTTCTTTTCTCATGTTATGTATTCTCAACCTTCTCCCAATGGTTCTCTGATTCTCTCCACATTATCCCTCAACCTCTTTCCTCCATCCATTCTGCTATGGTTCTCTCCACAGTCTCTTTACCTGCTTTAACTAACTCTCTCTCAGTCTCTCTCCAACTTCTCCCACTAGTTCTCCTCACATTCTGATTCCATTTTGCTCTCTATAGCTGTTTTTTCTATCTGGGTCTCTAAACCTGCTTTCTCTACACCTCGTCTATTCACCACGGCGAACTGGCTTCCCAATCGGTTTTCTTTAACCTTTGCCTCGAATTTGCAGTTTTCACTTTCTCTCTTTGTTTTCTTCATCACTTATCTCTCTGATTCATTTTGCGTTGTCTTTTTGGTTCTCCGTGCACAGGTATTGCCTCATACCTCTGTACAGCTGTTAGTGGTACGTGGAACCCTAAAGGACCAGACCTCAGCAACTGCACCTCCCATTGGGTCACGCAGGTGGCGCAAAAGGTCAGTACCAAATTGAACAAAAATTGCTTATTTTGTTGTAACAATAATGACCGCAAATGGAAAAACAAAATAATGAAGTTAGAATAATGACACTTGAAGCTTTGAAGCTTTAATTACACTCTGAAGCTTTGGATAGATCCCTTTTAATTGAATGCAGCATCATTGGGTGTAATTAGCCGGAGGTAATTGAAAAAGGGTAAAAGATGCAAATATGTACCTGAAAATATAAGAAAAAAACGCGATGCACAAATAATCAGTGCACCGGCGTGAGCAAATAACGTTTCAATGCTGCTCTCTGCTCTGTGCTAAACGATAAAATTCTTTATTTTTGAACTAACAGATGACAGATGAGTTGTAGAAAATTAGACTGAATCAGTGAAATCTTGGCTCTCACTGGTGGTTTTGCTTGATTTGGCTGTTATTTGTGGTTTTTAGGACTAGACACGTCTGGACTGAATTTCTCTTCCTTTGAAACATATTTCTGTTCCTGATCAAAATAGAAAAAATTAAGAATAATCAAAAGAAAAATACAATCTTTTTCATAACCAAAGCTAATACATAGTCGCCGAAATTAAAAGGAATTATATTTCAATTAAAACGAAACTGTATAACCATGCTTTTGTTTTTCAGTTAACATTTTAAAAATTAAACTACATTATTAATTTAGTAGTCTTTTATCCGGTGTAGTTTTGTTTTTAATGTTACAATTTAAGAGACTCATTTTCGTTTTTATATTACAATTTGCTTTAGTGTCATATTATTTTATTATAAGAAGAAGGTTTTCCAACCTAATTAAATGTAAATGTTCTAAACAATTTGCGTTTTTCTATCGAGCGACTCTGTGAGCTGGAGCATCGTTTTATCCACCTCCGCATCGATATAGATCCCAAACCTGTTATTTTGCGTTGATGTGCGGACAGCGTTTTAGCAGCACCCTTTGATTAATGCGTTGTGAATAGCAGCCCCGAGCCAGTCACGCCACATTCATTTGCCTGCAACAAGTAACAATTTCCTCTTCAGCCGATTTCACCCGAAACATTTACTCACTAACCCAAATTTGGGCTGCGAAGTTTATCAACATGGTTCTGTTGCTTCGCTTTCTCTGCCAATTCCCTGCATTAAATCCACCATGTAATTTGTGTCCCTTGTAATCACACATTTCGGCTCTAAATTGGGTCAGATCCGGAGTGGAGAGAACGCGGCGAATCTGGCCAATGAGCTGGCGCGGCACACGCACGGCCCCGTGTTTGCCGGTGACGTCAGCTCCAGCGTCAGGCTCATGGAGCAGCTGGTGGACATCCTGGATGCGCAGCTTCAGGAGCTCAGGCCCAGCGAGAAGGACTCGGCCGGACGCAGCTTCAACAAGGTACGGCAGATTTTATTTCGTTTTTTTTATTATTATTATTCTTAAGCAGTTTTTTTTTTTTATTTTTTTTTTTACATAATATCCAGTTTGCAATCAGGATTAAGAGTGCAGCATTTTGTCTCTGCACATTTTTCAGTGTTTGTTTTTTTCAAAAGGGAATTGCTGTGCAATTACAGATAAGCTCTTCTAATTGCACTTTTACATACTCGTATGATGTTTCGGTGCAGATCAAGTGCTTATTTTGCATTCCCAAGCCCCCCGGTTCCCACCAGAAACTTTTAAAGTTGGTACAAAGAGAAAAAAAGAAAAATAGTGAAGTATTTGTGGATTTCCTGATCCTCAATTGCCTCTCCTGTTCTCAAAGCTCATTTTCCTGCCACTGTGGAATTCCTGAAACGTTTAGCAGGCCCGGTGGAATTCCTGAACGATGACCCATCTAAGCGCGCTTGCTTATTTTTCTGACAAGCTGAATCCCTTTTTTCTTTTTTCTCATTTTGAAACTGCTTATCTTCTCTGGGTGGTAGAGAAGGGCACTCCCACCTGTCAGTATTCCAGCCGCAGGGTTTTTACATTTTTTTTTATTTTTTATTTTTTTATTTTTCTTCCCCTCTTAAATATGTTTTAGCTCAGCTCCCCTGTAATTATAGGGTTAGCGCATCTGACTCACCTGGCACTACAGATGCAAAAGCTGCCACTTGTGTCTAGAAACCATTTTGAAAAATGAATGGGGGGGAAAAAAAAGGAGCAGGATACAAGCCAGGGCCCTTTAGGAACAGAATATGCAGCCAAGTATTTGCTGAAGGAGGAATTTTCACAGAAGAGGCTCGACTGGAGGGCTGTTGATCTCCCACATAAAGGATTGCGGGATGGCGAGGTGGTGGACTTACTCTGCCCCGAGGCTGTCGCCGCTGCTGTCCAAACCTCTGCTGGTGTAAAAGAAATGAAGTAGGTGTAATTCTGCAAAGAAATCCAGTTTGCACGCTGAAGCGTTCCCGCTCTTCCGTCTCTTCTTCTTCTTCTTCTTCACGCCGCAAGGATCCTCTGGTGAAAAGAACGATGGAAAGAAGAAGGGAGGGATACGGTGTGTGTGTGTGTGTGTGTGTGGTGGTGTGGGGGGGCACTTTGTTTTGATGAAATGACTATCGGCGGCTCTCAAACCTTCATATCGCCCGATAGCACAATTATCCTGACCATCAAATACAAATGACCTCCTCCAGCTTGAATGCATTGAGTTTAATGGATTTTCTAGCACGGTCCAGTACTTGCGTCTCTGTATTTTTATTTTTTTTTTTCATTCCCTCCCCTCCACTCCTCGCTCCTCATCTCTCTACAACTCAGCAGTCCTGGTGTTTTGGTTATGTAAGCTAGTTAGGTATTCAAAAGACACTTTTAATTGAAAGAGGAGGGCGAAGCGGGGTAGCGCTTCGCTCTCTCTCTCTCTCTCTCGGTGGGACGCTGCTCCCGTGCACCGTCTGATTGCATCGTCCAGACGAAACGCTTGATTGTCTGCAGGAATGTGGTGCCTCCGTGTTCCTTTGATGACGCAGGACCAGCTTTTGTAGCTTCTAACATCTTCTAACTCTGTGTGTGTATGTGTGTGTGTGTGTGTGTGTGTGTGTTTCTTTCTTACTCTTGATCTCCCCTTCACTTCCTTTTTTTTTTTTTTCAAAATAAGCGTCAAAAGCGAGAAAAGACGTGCAGGGCCTATACGAAGGTATACACACGGTATAATCCAGATTTACTGCATGTTGCTTCTCTGTCTGTCTGTCTGTCTGCCTGTCTGTCTGACTGCCTGTCTAGCCATCTGTTCGTCTGGCTGGCTTTCTGTTTCTGCAGGACGCTCCCTGCTGGAATCCGACTCATTCTTTAGCCACTTATTAGTAGCATCGCTTTCTTTGTCTGCTTGGCTACTGTGTTTTTTTCTCTTTTTTTTCTGCACTGCTTCATCTCTCTGTCTCTTCCTCTCTCTCTGTCTCTCTCTGCTCCATGCTCGCTTCTCACTCTCGCTTCTTACCTTTTATCTCTTTTCCCCTCCCCCTCAATCCCCTGCTCTCTCTCCTTCCCACTTGTACTCCCTCGCTCTTTGTTTCTCGCTCTCTCTCTCTCTCTCTCTCTTCATTTATTTCTCAGCCTTCCTCCCCTCATCGCACCACTTCTGCCTCTCTCTTGTGCTTCCAAATTTTCAAATTCTCTCTCTACACCTCCTTCTCTTCCACCTGTTTCTCGGGCCAGTCCTAATATCCTCGTCAACCACTTGTTCCCTCTTTCCTTTCTTTCTCTCACGCCTCCTTTCTCGCTCTCTCTTTCTCTCTCTCATGTCCCTCAGCACTGGAACATTGTATGAGTAATTGCCTTCCCGTGGCCGTAATTGCAGCATCCCCCCTCTGCCAACAGTGTGATCAAAGTGCTCGCTTTTTCACCCACTTCAACTTTTCAGCGTTCGACCGATCATCCCGCGTTCAATTGTCTGATGGATTCTGAGAATTTCCGCTCGTACCTAAAGCACTTCGTCGCTTCCCGCCGCAACACCGTCTTCCTGATGCTGGGGTGTGTGCTTTTTTTTTTTTTTTTTTTTGTCTCTGAAATAACACAAACACTTGCTGGTGTAAAATCCCAGCCTGGTGTCACGTGAGTCTGGGGTTTATTCATGTGATGGCGTTTTTTTTTTTTTTTTCCTTATCCCTTTTGTCTGCTGAGAGAAATAGGCCGACGACGGGCCGCTTCGCTTCGCGTGCCAGCTTCCCCAAATGTGTGCTATGATCTCAGCCTCAAAGTCCCTCTCCATTCAAACGACAGCCTTAGTGTTGACAAACCTCCTTCAGATTAAGAATGCAGCGAGTACTCGCCTCTGATGGCGTAAACACCGCTCGTCCTCAGAAGGAGCACGAAATTCCTCCGTTTGAGAATTAATGAGTGCGTTTCAATGCGCAGACGTGATTTTTATTATTTATTTTTTATTCATTTTCACGGTTTATGTAACAGCCAGGTCAAACAGTGTGTTTAACCTGAACACTAATAATATAATCACTGCACCAGTTCCTACAGTAGGTTATTATTGTGAATGTGATGGCGCAGTACAGGAACGGTATTAACATGAACGGTAATTAACGTCTCATCTGTCCTAACGTGATCGTTTCTATAGTAACAACTTGTACGCTAGGGCAGTCCACAATATACAGAATGAAAACGTCAAGGGGTGTTCAAGTCAAACCAGGATTTTTGTTTCCCACTGTGTCACTAGTGCTTCGATACCTTACCTTGCCAGCCTTACATATAAAACGCCGGCCTCCCAGGAACTCCTTGTAAGGGCCTGGATCGAGGTCAGGACTATACGGGGGACGTGGCAGTATCTCCTGTACTGTGACGTCCCACTCGCTGAATGTTTATAAGAACGGCTGCAGTGAGCTCCGAGTCACTCGGCATTCACGGACATACAGCCTTTTTCTAAAACGTTTGCACAGTTTTTCTAAGCGTCTCATCACCGTACCGCGCGTGAAGTTTTCTGCAAATGTCAATCGTTTTACGCCTTCATTCACAAGTCCCGGTTTGACCTTAACGCCGCACATGGTTGAGTTTTCTGAAGGACGTGTGCTAGTTTAGCATTTTCTGGGAGGAATGTCAAGGTGTTTTTCTAAATCATTAAAAAGAAAGGAGACAATAAAGCACGTAGCTGCTATGGCATTGATGTTAAAATGATCTATTAACAAATAATAATGTGACTGTTTAATTAAAAAAAAAATGTTGGCACATTACCGCTGTATCAGGGGATGCTTCGTGATGTTGTGTGGTAGAAACATACTGGACACTAAACATGCTTAAAATAATTAATTTAGTTAATTCTTTTTCCATAACACTATATTTTCAGTCCTTAGACAACACATTAAACGGTTTATTCCATTCAAAGGTGTGCTGGAACAGCCCTTTTCTTCTTTTTTTCTCTAATGAAATCTAAACACTGAGAATCTGTCATTTAAAAAAATGGAATAAAAATCATGAAAAGTTGTGGAATTTATTTACAACAGAAAAAAACAAGCATCCTGGGACAAAACACCAATATTTTTTACCAATATGTTATTTTTTTTAACCAATTTTATTGGGTTGTGACCATAGATGTTGGGATAAGTATTATAATAATAATAATAATAATGATAATAATAATAATAATAATAATAAGAAGAAGAAGAAAACAGGGCACCTGAGGTTACTTTACAATTTTGGATTTTAAAAAAAAGGTGAAAGGTCCCTGGTTTTTAGTCACGATGATCTATACTGACTCGAGTCTATCCGTGAAACACTCAGTGTTGACACTAAAGCAGCTCCAGAGCTTCCTGTAAGGATGACCTAGCAGGTCCTAAAGTCATTTTATCTTCAGCAAATCCTGACGGCCGCAGTGGAAAGCCAACAAGCCTCCGCAGAGCGTTCTTCCTCGCCTCTTTAATAGCCGCCTGGAGTGACGCTGCCCTGTAAGTGGCCACTATGTGATGTTGGGAGTCATCCCTGGCCTGTTTAAACGAGGCAGCGAGCAGCGTTGGGATTGTTTAATTCAGTTTGCGCTGCGCTCCAGGCTTCAGGAAATGAAAAGCTTGGCGATTAGGAGTGAGAAAGCGAAGGTGAACATACCGTTTTTCCTCCAGTCCGCTGGGCTTCTGCAAACAGATCCCGCCGCCCGATAAGCGTTCGAGCCCCCCCATCCCCCCCCCCCGCAGGAAAAAAAAAAAAGCATATGTTTCGAGGGCACTGCGGTCAGACCCTCGTATGGAATGTGACCGTAATTAGTCTCTGGAAAACAAGAGCTTTTGTAGGGATATGAAAGCAAAAAAGAATGCTTCATTGAGTTGGGCAGATTTTTTTTCTTTCTTTCTTTTTTTTCGAAAGGAATTCGAAATAATAAACCTCAACCATGGTTAAATGACAAAGGTAACACACACAACTCTCACACACTGGACCTTGTTTGTGCCAAACACCCGTGCAAATTCCCTCAGCCCCTCATGTCATGAGTCTCATTAGCTTCTGTTACACTGCCTTGGCCTGCATGTATGTATGTTTTAGTTTTTATTTCTTCCCCTCTTCACAAAGACGAATTCCAGTCGCCCCTCACCGCTCCGGTTTTTTTCTCCCGTGCAGGCTATCGTGGACACGGTGGATAACCTCCTGAGACCGGAAGCCCTGAAGTCGTGGGAGGACATGAACTCGACTGAGCAAACGCACGCCGCCACCATGCTGCTGGACACGCTGGAGGAAGGAGCCTTCGTCCTCGCCGACAACCTGATCGAACCTGCCGTCGTCAAAGTGCCTGCGGAGAACATAAGTGAGTCACAGACAGACAGACAGACAGAGAGAGAGAGAGAGACACTAATGGAGCGTCTGGGTGAGATGACAGCTTTCTGTCAGCACCGGCACTTAATAGCCCTGTTACATACAGGAGATTATGAAAGGTGGAGTTTTGTCAGCATGGACCAGCCAGTTTGGGACAGACAGACAGACAGACAGACATCACATTTTTATTGCAACATTGCCGCCAGTTCATATCTACGATTAATGTATGTTCAATTAAGTTCTTTTTATTTGCAGTTTGCTTTTAACACTTTTCGCAAAGCAGCTTTACAGACATATGAATAAAAAAATTGAACGTTTTTTTATTCCTTAATGTAGAAGCCTGAGGCGGGAGTGTGAAAGAAAAGCGCGCTCCACTTTTTTGTGTTAGTGTGTTCGACTGTAAAGTCACCGCTGGATGTTTGACCCGTGATCGCTCTTAAGAAATCCGATCAGATTATAGATATCAAATTATAACCTGTAGAGGTCTTAAACACGATTATGGCTCTTTCAGGAAGTCACACAGAGGAAAGAGCAAATTATATGTTTGCCCCTTGTTTTTTAGTTTAGTTTTTTTTTTTTATTCTGTGTGTGATGTGAACACCAGATCTGCCCCTTCACCAGGTGCTCGCGTCACCTGCAGCTGTCCAAATTACCCTGCGTTTTACTTCTTACCTCTTCTTAACTTTTTACCAGTTCAGCCTTGAGGTTTAGAAGCGAATACGAAACCTCTCCATCACAAGACGATTTGCGATGATTTGAAAGCCTCAAAATCACAGCTGGACGATCTGATAATCGTATTGCGATTATTTTGACACTTATTACGATTGTTATTTAACTATTTATTGCAGCGTTTCGTATTCAAATCGGATTACAGCAAATAACAGTACAAACTATCTCATCAAGGAGATCTTTGCCAATATTTATTTATCAGCTCAAAATGAAACAAATATTTAGATGATTGACAAAGTCTACATAAAATCCTGACTGTGTGTTTATTACCTTGTGATAAATTACAGCCTTTTACGATTAAATAATTGCCCAGGGCCATGTGGCGATTTTTTATATTCATGTGATTAATTGTGCAGCTCTACCCAAAACACGCAAAAACATATGCACACACACACATACACACACACACACACACACACACACTGCTGAGAATTAAAGTAGAGGTGCGCAGATTGTAGACGCTAAGTGGGTTTTAAATGTCTCGCCCAGAGGTGTGTCAGAATTATTTGTAATAATAATAATAATAATAATAATAATAATAATAATTTAACTTGAGTGTATAAGAGTTATTTTGCTTTTTTAAAATAAAGAATGATTCCATGATTAAGGTGACTTTTAATAAAAGTGACATTTAGCAGTTTTTAACATTAAATGCATTTATCAATAAAAAAAAGAAGCTTTTTTCAGCTTTTTTTGCCAACAATGTCTGTGTTGTGCACGTAAACAAGTAACAAGAATACATTTTAGCATCAAATTAGCAAACAAACAGCATGTGCTTAATATAAGATATTTATTTATAATAAATATTATACAATAAATCTAGCAGTAGTAGCAGTAATAATAATAATAATAATAATAATAATAACATGAATATGAATAGTACTAATAATTTGACTTGTGTGTACAGTATATATGAGTTATTTTTCTTTACTGAAATAAAGTGTGATTCCATCATTAAGGTGACTTTTAATACAATTAACTTTTAACAGTTTTAACATTAAATGCATTTAACCGTTACAAAAAAAAAAAAAACAATCGGAAAAATAATAAAAAGAAAATTCCAGCTTACTTTGCCGGCAGTTTCTGCATTGTGAACATAAACAAGTAACAGGAATGAATTTTAGCCTCAAATTAGCAAACAAACAGCATTCGCTCAAGATAAGATAAGATAAACCATTATTTCTTCCATAATGGGGAAATTTCTATGTTACAGCAGCAATAAGAATTTTTGCAGACATAAAGTAGGGACAGTACAGTGTATAAATATACAAGAAACAAAATAACAATAGGATAGTTACACTTTCAATCAAACTGTACTAGATAATATAATATTACACAGTTTAAAAAGGTGTTATTGCACAGCTATTGCACAAAGTTTAAGATATTGTAACAATTAGAACTATATTGTAAAATGTAAGGTAATGTAAGAACAGTATATAAGAGTGTGTGTGTGTGTGTTATGGTGACTGGGTTACTGAGAGCAGCTCTGATTGTATTTAATAACTAGCGTGCATGCCAAGCATACCTTGAAATGATGATAATTTTTTTAATTAATAATTTATTTTCATTCATTTATTTATTTTCTGTTCATTTAAAGTGACCTCGGCAAACTGATTTTTCAATATCACTAAAAATAAAGAAATTTCCATATATAACTTAAAAATGAATAGATGAATAAATACAATCACCCGTTTTTTGAGCAATTTGAAGCCACAACACATTTTAATCGTATAAATAATAAAAGCTATTACTCTAAAAAACCATTACCTTTTATTAATAATAATTCCTATAATTCAAATTCTAATTCGACACTAGACCTTTTCATTCATACTGTACTGCATGCTTATAACTAGTTTCAGTCATCAGTCATTCATTTGTCTGAGAGGAGCGCCTGATGTAGCTGTTTTTCATTATTTTATTCTTTTTAGCCTAGTAACTGTTCTTATTTTTATTCAGACAACAGAGGCTGCGGTTGGAAAGAGATTCCCCTGACCCGCTGTGTGTTTCATTCCTCTGCCAGTAGACTTTGTTAGCACCGTGAGCACATTTATATCGGTCATGGCTCTGCTTTTAACCTCTCCTCAATGGCCTTCCACCTTTTTACATTTCAGAGCTGAAACTCTCGGCCCCCCGTCCACTCGGAGCGTGTACACCTGCTGTAGCTCGGTTTCGCTCGCCTCTTTTTGAGCTCAGATATTAAAGGGAGCATGGGGCCGGAGTATGCCAGGATTTTAAAAGCAGACACGGGTGATATCGGGAAAGCAGATGTGTGGAAGAGGTGCTGTCTCTTTGTGTGACATGGAAGCGCTGGAGACGAACAGAATTGGATTAAAGAGAAAAGAATAATGATTATAAGCCGAGCATTTCCTAGTCAACGACCGGATTATTTACTCGATCGACTTTCGAGATTATATATTTATTTATTGTTATTTATTTGTTCGTGTGCTGTTTTCCTATTAATATCCTCAGCATTTCTCAATCATCTACCTGTTTCATTTGCTTGAATTTCCGTTTTTCTGACTTTCTTTTTCCTTTCATGTATTTATTTATTTATTTATTTCGATTTCATTAATAATTAATTAATCATTAATTATAATTAATAATAATCACCTCAGTATTTGTCAAGTATCTACATTTAATTTTATTTTCTTAATTTAATTGCATTTTTTAAATTAAATTTGGACACACATACAGTATTTGCTTGTTTATTTTATTTTCCTTTGACCAACCTATTTATTCATTTGCTGCATTTCAACTTAAAGAGTTCTTTTTGTTCGTTTTTAATTTTTTTTTTTTTAAATCATAACCTCTTCTTTTTTTTTTTTTCCCCTCCGCCATCCTCCTGTTAATTATCTTATTTTGATGTTGAGCTGTTTTTGCCCTCGTTCCAGAACGCCCTTATTAGCACGGGCTGATTTTATTATATCCTGGCAAGAAAATCTGCTGAGTAAACAGTATAAACAATAATTAAGCTTTAAAGGAGTCACATGACACAGTAACAACAGCAGCGTAGCGCTGTGGCTGCTCGAGGAGAAAAAGCCTTTTTAAAAATAATAGAGCCTCTTTATTTTCAACGCTCCTTTTAATAACTACTTCCCTCTTTTGGCAAATGTTGAAAACAGTATTAATCTAGTTTTTCGCACTGGCGTGTTTTTTTTTTTCTTTTTCTTTTTCTTTCTTTTTTTTCTTTCTCCCCCGGCTGCAGACGCACCTCGCACGCCCTGTTTAAGTCCGTCTTCGCTTTGAGAGACGTAAGATGTGGTTAGCGATGCAGCCCAGTGCCTGCCGGCTCCACGGCTGACAGAAAGTGCCCTGGAGCATATTAGGAAAACTTTTTTGCCACTCTGTCTCCGTCTCTCACCGGTAATTAGCATAATTTAACTCAACCGCAACACAAGGCAACTGCTCTGGGGGCTGAAGGAAATAGATGGAGTGGATACGTGCTGCTAGAAGAAAAGGAAGAAAGATAGAAGGGCCGAATAATGTCCCTTATTTCTAAGTGTCAGAAATACGAGTTGGCGAGAGAGAGAGAGAGAGCGGGAGAAGGAGAGACAGAGAGAGAGAGAGGAGTTTGCGCTAATACTGATGTCTGACCTCGTTGTATTTTCACACATCAAAGCGAGCTCAGAACGAAGTCTGAATGGATTCAGAGCTGTGCTCCGTCGGGGCCCTAAAGGCGCAGCTGAAGACACAAACCTATCAGCAGCCACAGGAGGAATCACAGTAAAAGTCTAGTGATAGGTTTGATCCTGGCTATATTTGACATTCACACACTGTGTACTCTGGTGTACTTTGTGTATTTTTTCTTTTTTCTTTTTTTTTTTTACAGCGGTTTCACTCCCAAGATAGGTAAACGCTCCGTATCTTTCTTTTCAGCAACACACAATGCAGGAATTGTGCCTGGAGGATAAAGCGGGTCAGCGGTCGTCGTTACGGAGCCTCATTTTACCACAAAGTAGCATAAACACATCGTTTTCTTACCGTCATCGTGACATTTTCCTGCCAGTCATAAGCTTTGTGTTGAAGTCAGGGCTCAGGCTGGTACCGCCACAGATTAGATCCAGCTAAAGGACCTAGTTCAAGCCAGAGTTTAAGCAGGAAGCGGAAAGTAAAAAAGCATGGCCAGATCCTTTTACGCGGGGGGAATGGATTGTAACCTCAGGCTATTTGGGATTCCTTATGGAGCAGAAATACGACGTACAAAACTGTGCAGTATATTTATGTACAGTACATTACCCCTTAATGTGTTTAAAAGTTATTGCTATACATAAAAATATATGTCTGTGCAGCGCAGTATACCGAATTGGACACTAGAAAGTGATGATGCTGTTGGAGCAGACTCGAGAAGTCTGGCAGACCTTTTTTTTTTCTTTTTTTTCCCATGTTTGTCTCAAATGTGTCTCTCCTTAGAAGTGGTTTATTGGTTCAGTGTGTCATGTTGCCTTTGCCATAGATTACTCAAGTTACCTTCAAGCTGGAAGAAATTAAAATTAAATACAGTTCAAATAATAATAATCATAATCATGATAATAGTCATAATAATTATATTATTAAAAATTCTAACAAATAAATAAATAAAGTCCTTTGTTACATTTTTATTCTTGACTCTGATGTAGTCAAAATATAGAATACAGAAGAAAAAAAAATAGTTTGGACACACCTTCTAACTCCGTGGTCTTTCCTGATCTTTATTTCGTTCTACATTAAAAAAACAACACTGATGGCGTCCAAAATATGCAATGATCTCCTGTGAACAGTTGATATTTACATCCAGGCATTTCATTTGGCAGATGCCCTTATCCAGAGTGACTTACATTTTTATCTCATCTGAGCAGTTGAGGGTCAAGGGCCCAACAGGGACAACCTAAAGGTCATGGGATTTGAACCTGGGACCTTCCAAACTATAGTCCAATGCCTTAACCATTGAGCTACCTCTGATAAAAACGACAACGTTGAGATGTATGTGCTATTTACGCTCTGTAAATCCTTCATAACGGCTCTAATCTGAGGTGCTGGTTGTTAATTGGTGATGTCTGAGGCTGGTGACTCTAAATGAACTTCTCCTCTGCAGCAGAGCTAAGTTCTGGTCTTTGTTGTCCTGGGAAGGTCTTCATGAGAGACAGTTTCATCATGGTGTGTGATGGGTTTCGCAAATGCACTTGACACAATACTGTTCTTGGAAGAACTCTTCCAGAACAGCTGACTGTTGTTGTTGTTGTTGTTGTTACTTAGTTACCTAATGCTACGTGTTATTTCATAGTTTTGAAAAAATGCAATATTGTTCCAAAATGTAGAAAAAGAAATCCAAACTTTTGACTGGTACTGTACGTCTACAAAATCCAATATGTATATGGATAAAATATTTTGCCTTCAATAGTCTTTTTTCCCCTCTGCAGTTTTAGACGTGTACGTGTTGAGCACAGACGGCCACGTTCAGGATTTCAAGTTTCCGCAGACAAGTAAAGGAGGTGCCACCATCCAGCTCCCCGCCAACACGGTGAAATTAAACAGCAAGAACGGTAAGTGAAATGGAATTGTGCTGCGGCTCAGTTTCAGACTCGAAAGCTCCAGAGAACCCGAAACTGTGATTGCTTTCTAATTAGGTTAATACCGGTCTTGCGGGACTCAACACACAGCACTAATTATAAACAAATGTCCAAGGTTTTATTTTATTTATTTTTTTAAATATCATTCAGTCTAATCTCAGGTAAGGGTCGTGTAAGCTTAATAGCTCTGGGCCTACGGTAGATATGTCTAAATGTTAAAGACCCGGGAAAATTTTGAGTGAAATAACGTGTACTCGTATAAAAATGACATCCAAACTTTCTAGAATTTCCTAAAATAAGATTACAGCAAACCAAATATGAGATTATTACGTGCAAAATTTTAAATTCTATTGACAGATAATGTTGCAAGTTTTTAGGAATTTATTTCTTGGAAGATGCAAAATTATCTTAATTATCTTATCTTAAATGATCTCTTATATTCATTCAGTTTTAATCTTATTTTAAGCAATTATCGACAGGTATGGCTAGATTTAAGAATATTTCACTTGCTAAAATGATAAGATTTTTTGTTGCAGTGTAAAAAATGAACCTAGCTGAAACATAGACTGTTGTGATTGGGTGGGTTTGTACACGTAGAGGTAAGCAGTCTTTATTCTCGCGGTTTAGCCTTTAATGTTCGCACCCAGTCATCAGGATCATTCTGTTTAGAGTTAAGTTCCCCTTAAGGAGAGTCTTGTTCAAAGCATGTCAATCAAAAGCGTTTATTCCTATGATAGGCCACACCCACCTGGGCTTTTTTTTTTTTTTTTCAATCCCTCAATCCCTTTAATGAGCAAGTTGAACAGGTTCTTGAGTCAGGCAATATTCTATCAGTGGTATTTTGGGAAACCCTGAGGAATGCTACTGTGAGTAAATTCTGGTAAGCGTCCAAAAAAAAATATATAGACCCCTGACTTTAGTAAACCATAAATGTTTTTTGGCATCTTTCTTGGCATCTTCTTTGTAAGATATAAGGCTTTGCTCACACAGTGAATCTCACGCTCTGATCAACAGCAAAACAGAGATGTGAAAATGTCGAGATTTCATCATGTAAAAGGTTTTTACCAAGACGTCGGGTAAATTTCTTCATTCCATCGTTTCATCAAGACGTTTCATTTCCCACTCATACAAGCACTTTAATTGTATTGCACTCTACTTTCTGAGACGTACAAGGCCTTTCACATTGCGACAACTGGTGTAACATGAGCCACAGATCTTTGGATTTGTGTTGTCACACAAAGCAGAGATTATGCACGGGCCTTTGTTTGTTTGTTTTGGGAACAACGTCCTTAAGAACCAAAGCTCTGCAGCGCCGAGTGAAATTTCATACCAGTATAAACCATGACAGAAAGCTTAGGTTGTCCAAACGACGACAGGGCGTGAGCGCTAGGCTGCTAAATCAACTTGACGAAAGTAAAACCGGTACACATTCCTTCCTTAAGACTGTAATTTAAGACTGTAATCCTCCAGTGTGCGTGGTGTAATGAAGAATTAAACTGGATTATGATCCTACCGGTGCAAAGACCTCACAGCACTCGGGGATCATGTGTATCATCCCTGAGACCTGCTGTGTGATGGTATACTGATATCGCAGGATAACATGATAAGGAAGTCTAAAATAGTTATGGCATCAACGTCATTTCCAGTCACATCTCATGAAATATGGAATGTTTCAGTCCGGATTTAAAGGGAAGTCACTTCATAACGAAATATAAAATTGACTTTACTAATTGGACAAAAAATTGTGACTGATGTTGATTAGTTTTCTATAATAGACATTTTGGACACCACTCCAGCTACAGATTTATATTAGATATTAACTCGCTCATACTTGGTACCCCGTCGTCTCTGTAGTAACACCTAATCCACACGATTCCAATGGCACTTAATCCAAGGCAAATAGTAAACAGAGCTGGATTTAACAAAGAACAACGTTCAGGGATTTAACTAAGGAGACCTTTATGGAAGGTGTCTCCAATTTCAGCATTGTGGAACAGCCAGTGTTTCAAACCAGGGAAAAAGTTTCACTATTGCAAAGTCTTGCATTGTGTTTGTCTTAGAAAAAGTACAACACAATCAATAACGTACTGTAAACTACTTGGGACGTTTAAGACAATTTGCTTCAACCAGTTTAGAATTGATTTAAACTTGGACAAATTCATTAGAATTTACAAAATTCTGTGTATAGAAAGAAAAAAAAACATCAGTCCTGTTTTTGGAAAATTATTACATTTAAGTTGTTTCTGTCGTTAATTGATTTCCTGTGCATTTCATACGATTGATGATAAAAAAAAGTGGCAATCGATTTTCATATTTAAAATGTCCTAAATATGCTATGTTAATGTTTTTTTTGTACAATCATGTAACAAAAATTCACATTTGTATATTGCCATGCATGGTTAACTTGGAGCCTTGTAGTTGTATGAATATCTGGAAAGTAAAGAGTTAGATTTATACAAAATACACAGAAATTTCAAATGATATCAACTCAATTTATCTCAGTGTGACTGCAGAAGCTTCATATGAGTCTCAGCTGAACTTTGGATTGCTTTTTTGCATGGAACGAGGGTTCTGATTATGTACATTGTTCTCACGTTTTGGCTGATGAACTACATGTTCGGTGTGCAAAGCAGAGACATATGGTACAGTAATTATGTAACTTACAGTACAGTATATGAACATCAATTCCGATTTGTTTTTGATTGACACAAAAATGAAATATCACAGAAGCATTGTACTGTGCAGTCAAACTGACATGATTGATTACGGAATGGTTACCGACTCCCATCGCTAGTAATTTTGATTCGTACACCTCACCCAGTCATTCATTATCCTTACTTTCTCTGACATGTTTTATTCTATTCATTACCTACATTGGATTTGACCATCATTTCCTTGAACTCTTCCTGGAATACAGGTGTTGCAAAGCTGGTCTTTGTGCTGTACAAACACCTTGGGCATTTTTTGACCACCGAGAACGCCACTCTCAGGCTGGTGAGTGAAGGAGGAGTGGTGAGGAACCACACGCTCACCGTCAACTCCCACATCCTGTCTGCTTCCATCAACAAGGAGTCCAGTCGCATCTTCGTCTCCGAGCCTGTTGTCTTCACCCTCGAACACCTTGATGTAAGTAGAAAGAAGTGCAGAAACAATTCATAGCTAAGGCGTATTCAATGCAGGGCACATGATATTAATTGTGGTGTTTCACGTTTGCTCTAAATTGTGTGTAAATATTATTGATCATCATCTTTTGGTTGCTTTTCAGACTGAGAACTACTTCAACCCAAACTGCTCGTTCTGGAACTACTCAGAGAGAAGCATGATGGGATACTGGTCCACTCAGGGATGCAAGCTCCTAGGAACAAATAAGACCCACACCACCTGCTCATGCAGTCACCTCACCAACTTCGCCATCCTCATGGCCCACCGAGGACACGTGGTAAGAGAGCACTGGCATGGTTTTGCCACCTTAGCTCTTACACATGCTGGCCACCAGATAATGGTTAACATTCACCTTCCAAATGAGGGTTTTTCCAAATCAAACAAAGGGATCTAATTGGAGCATTTAAATAAGAGGGTAGATCCTTTAGGACAGTCTTTATTTTCAAACCTACAGTACTCAGCAACCTTGTTGCAACCTGGTCTGAGCCAGAGAGAACTTCCCCATACTTTGGTTAATTCGATGGCCATATGCCGAAAGGGTTGATGGTGAACCTCCCAGTGCCTTGTGGTCTCGAGTCCACCTCATGAGGTTTCTTATGAGTTCTTTTTATAGTTAAGGCTTCCTTAAGGGATGTGAAATCCTGTCTAATAGGAAAGACAGAACCCTGTCGGTTGCACGTAAAACCTTTCTCGAGAGGCACAACCCTAAGAAAAATGTCAAGGGTAGGGTCTCAGACTAAAAGAAAGACTGTTCTTTTCCCACTGACCTCAAGGCTTGACTTGTGGTGGAACTAGGTCTAGGCAGGAAAACCGCTCTGCTTTTTGCTCAAATGATAAGCACAGGCACGTTTTGGCAGTGAACCTGGACAGCAGAATGTATTTTTTTAGGAAAAATGGTTCTTCAAAGTTTTTATGGATGGCAAAGCTTCAAAGCTGGCAAAGGTTCTGCTTGGCCATCTTTGTGAAATGAAAACCAGAACCGTTACCCCTCAGTGAATCAAAAGAAGACCTTAGTAATAATAGGGTTCTTTCTTGATTGAGAATGAATGGGAACCAGGATGCTAAGACCATGAGTATTAGTACAAGAACCCACCAGTTAATATGGATAAACAAGCATGCAGTTTAAGACTAAACATAGCTTGATTTATGATCTACATAGCTAACCGAGGATGTCTTTAGCTAGCAACATCATTCTAAACATACAACATACAGAGAGTGTTTCCGCATCTTCCGTCATCAAACGATCACCATTTAGACTCATGTAAACATCTTTAGATTAGACGCTGGTTCTGGCACCGGCTCATGTCTGTGGTTAAACCTAATGATTGATACAACAGGCCCAGTGATTAAACTGGAGGCAGATGCCAACAGTCTGACTATCACAAAATGAAATGAGGGATGGAAGGCATTAAAACCTCGTTGCTGTTAAGAGTACAAGTGCCACATCTGATACAGGAGCAGGAAACCTGCTGCAGGATTGAGTCTCGTGTTTACGGCTTGTGGCTAAAATCCAGCTAGGACACGTTCTTACTCGCGCAGAGCGGCGATTAGCATCGTCATCAAGCGCACCCCTGAGGACGCCAAGTCTGCTGGGGATCACATTTGAATGAGCAATAGAATTAGAGCGGGATTATGAGTTTAATAGCATAAGCAGCTAGCATTTAGACAGTAATAAATGTGGAAACATGGGCTTTGTGGTGAAGATAATTACAGGTCTTGCCCCATGAACTTTACCCCATCCATAGCTCGATGCTAGCAGTAATGTTAACCATAATAATAATAATCCGTTTAGAGGCATCGGAAATCAAGCATGCCACCCCACTTTCAGCTGGGGTCACAAATTTATTTCCAAAAATGTAAAATTTAATACAAAACCTAATTTAATTTTAAATGAAATGCTGATTGGCATTAGCGCTGAGAAATGATTAACTCGGAACATATCATTTGGGACCTTTCTTCAGATGCCTTGAAAGTTCCCTACAGGAGCAATTTTCCTTTTTTAGTATCGTATTTATCTTTCCTTTATACTAGTCCCTTTCGGTATCTCCTTTAACTGACAATATTTATCTGATTAGACAGCATAGGGTACTGATTAGCTAAATGATTTATTCATGTATGGCGCAGGCCTCATTTGCAATGTTCTAGCAACATGACCTTTTCAGCCTTCAAAGAAAGTCAGACGAATCTTTGCTGGTCAAAGCGGGTAGTTTGATCCTGTCATGGTAAATGACCATCAGTGATAGCAAATGATTGTAAATGACTGAAAACAGCAGCCCATGCTGTCATGCTAAATTATCATCATCATTGAGCCTTAGCAGACTAAGTGTGTGTGTGTTGCTGGTGGATTGTGGGTCTTTGACAGCGGTGGCTTGGAAGGTAAGCATTAGCAGGGATGCGGGTGGAATGTTGGCATCGACGTTAAAGACGATGGTGCGTAATACGTGTGTTAACGTCGAGATGGTGGTATGCAGGTGTTAGCTTGAATACACAGAAATGTGAGAGGCGTGGGGGAGTGTGAGAGTTTAGAGGGTAGAGAGAGACTACTGTCAGTCCAAACGTTAGCATCAGATAGATCTCTGAATGTAAGTGAATTGTTAGGAGTGGCAGTGAGCACTGAAGAAGCAGAATCTGCGAGCATGAGCTGGAACACAGCGTGCGCTTGTTGACACTGACAGTTCAATGGGAAAGCGGGTTAGTGTACTTACAGGGTAGCCGAGAGTGTTTGCGTCTCTGTTGGGTAATCCTTCACATTCTTTACACATGCCACCATTAGGTACTGTTTTCACAGCCAAGTGATTTTACCGTCAATCCAAGGTTCAAACGTGGAATTAACCAAAATATCATTAGGATAAATGCATGTTAGGACAATACAAAGCAGTATTTTAAGAACAAAGAAAACTTTTTAAAATAATAATACTTGTTAGTTGCTAGCAAAAATAACTACTTGAGATACCAGCAAAGTTAACAAGACTAGCAAGCAATATGTATTAACAATATTTGTAAGCCTTTGAGCAAAGCTAACTAGGAATGCATCGAGTTAGCTAGCAAGCATGCTTAAGTACGCTAGCAATGTAGAGACGCAAATAAGGTCATTTTATGTTCAAGTTTCCGAGTTAGCAAATTAAAAAGCAGAATGATTGATGCAAATTTTTAAACAGGAAGCAAAGTTAATTAGGATACAAAAATGAACGTGTTTTTTAGGATTATACTATTCTTCTCCTTTTTATTATTTATTATAGTCGGCTCAAGTCGGCACGGTGGCTTAGTGGTTAGCACTGTCGCCTTGCACCTCCAGGGTCTGGGTTCGATTCCCGTCTCAGGGTCTGTGTGCATGGAGTTTGCATGTTCTCCTCACGCTTGGTGGGTTTCCTCCGAGTGCCCCGGTTTCCTCCCACAGTCCAAAGACATGCAGATTAGGTTAACTGGTGTTACCAAATTGCCCGTGTGTCCCCGCTGCGATGGACTGGCACCCTGTCCAGGGTGTACCCCGCCTCGAGCCCTAAGTCTCCTGGGACAGGCTCCAGGCCCCTCACGACCCTGTGTACAATATAAAAGGGGTATAGATGATGAGTGAGTGAGTGAGATTATTTACAATTATTATATTAGTATATTAAAATAAATCATATGTATATGAATATATCATATGTCATCATATTAATGCAGTTCAGTTTTATTTGTATAGCGCTTTTAACGGTCATCGGCGCAAAGCAGCTTTACAGAATCAAAAGAAAATTATGGAAATAAGTGTAAAATGTGTGAGAAAATATGTATGAAGCAAAATGATCAGATTGTCCTCTGAGATCACCATGCAAATACATCTAAGAAACAGCTGGAGTGGGTTACGATGTAATGGAATAAGTCTTTTTTTATAGTTGATGGACAGAATACAGATGTGCTTGTGAATACAGTGCCATATCCACAACCTACTGAATCACTCATCTACTCATAAGCGTTTTGTGTAGAGCACCTGAGCTACTGATTCATTCACACCTGTTGTATAATGTCTCTAAATCATAGCTGTTAGCAGTAGCTGGGCTGTAAAACCCTTGCTAGCCCTATTATAAAAGCTGTGCCTCGTACACTATATTAAAGCGAGTATTTTTAAATGATTGTACTATATACTTCAAGCAACGGGAAATAAAAAATCACCATCCCAGAAACACTTTTCTATGGCATTATTCAGTGTAATTTCCCTATATTACAGTAAGAATTACCTGATTGGACCGTTTACCATAGGCTTTTTTTCTATAATTTTGGGTCTTGCGTAAGTTTTTATTTTAGATTGTAAGCATAAGTGTTGTTAATAACATTATTCTTTAACAGAGTTTAAATGTGGAACAACTTTTTTATCCCACATATTATAATACATGTGTATAAAATGAAGAAAATTATTTAACCAATAGAAAAAAATATAGATTGATATTGTAAATACTATATTCTATTGTAGTAAACTGTTGTATTTACTGTATACTGTATATATAGTTGACTGTAGTATTAAAATAT
>JAOVVB010000043.1:3985491-3999060 GCA_028570985.1 Heterobranchus longifilis
GATGCCCTTCTTTAAAAAAAAAAAAAAAAAAAAAAAAAAGTCAAGACCAGGGTTTACATTGCGATGCCACGGTAATGACAGCGTTTTGTTTATCCGTGCCTGCAGGTCGTGGGTGCTGGGAGCGTTTGCGCTGCTCTGTCTGCTCTGCCTCACCTGGTCGTTCGGGTTGTTTTTCTTGAACGATTCGTTCGTGGTCATGGCCTACCTCTTCACCGTCTTCAACACGCTGCAAGGGATGTTCATCTTCATCTTCCACTGTCTCCTCCAGAAGAAGGTAAAGAAACATTCACTGCTCCCTTGGCTATATTTAAAGGAAACTGGGCCTCTCTGTCTGCTCCTGTTTTACAGAAAGCAGACGTGAAAATGTCTGGGAACGATGTCTCCGGTCTACGGCGCTGCTTTCTGATTTCATTGTTTGTTTGTGTAATTTAATTAAGCAGCAATCACATGAGCTCATGCCTCGTGATTAGCTGTCGCGATTGGGGAAATAACATTAGCCTCATGCGCCTCTGGGGACTATTAGCAACTCGCTCACGTATAATGATTCAAAAACTTCCCTCGGTGTGGGTGTGCTTTTACTTTTAAAGATGTCTCCAGGTTCGCCGGTGTATGTACAGTACGCATCAGGCCGAAGCTTATATATACATATACCGAAGAGGTGGCGTGTGATTAAACGGATCCCGACATCGCTACCGGTGCCCTCTCATCAGGGGCGACGGGTAAACTTGTGGAGACTGAGCTGCAGGAAACTTTATTCCGAGTTATCTTTTCCTGTGTTTAATGTTTCAATTCATCAGCAGTGTCAAAACAAGCACTCGGCTGTCTGCTCCATTAGCCGTAGCCTCTCGAGGGTGAAATGAGTCTTTTGATGCCGAGATTGTGCGACTGCCTAAAAGAAGGCACTCAAAAAGCAAATGTCTTTGATGGACAAAAGGGTTTGTCAAGAACTGATTTTGTCCAAAAGAGAAACTTGAAAAAAAGAAATGGAATAAAAGCAATAAAACACTCGAGAGAATGTATTTGTCGATAAGACAATATTAAATGTCCCTATTACTGTATAAGTGAATAAAAAGTCCTGCTGTGGTGTGAAAGGAATAAATTGATTATGTATTGCGTTACATTCCGTATCGTTCCATACGTTTCCTCCTAATGTTAATAATTCCTGTCCCGATATAAATTTTTTCATGTTTTATTTATGTTGCCTTCCTGCAGGTGCGTAAGGAATATGGGAAGTGTTTCCGTCAGTCTCAGTGCTGCGGCGCTCTGCCCCCGGACAGCTCTCACAGCGTGGGCAAAGCGTCCACGTATCGGTCCACGGCCCGGTACTCCTCCGCTACACAGGTAGAGCACTTAACTCTCCATCTTTTCACTTCTCCATCAGCGGCCACCGTGCTTTTAATGTGTTGTTCTGACACACATTTTTAAATGGAACAAAAAAAAACACCAGCTTTTATTGTGATAAGTGTTTTTGTGCCTTCGGGTCTGCGAAAGAGTTTTTGCGCCTGATTTAATAAATGCTTTCTGAGATTTTAAGACTTGCTGAGATCCAAATCGTAGTGGAAGAAAAGAACAGATAATGGATTTTCTTACATACCTCAGGGAATGATGAACAAAAGGAAAACAAAGAAAAAGAAAAACAACAACATAAAAAAAAACGAAAAAAAAAACCCCACCATATCTGCTTGATAACTTTTCTTTAAGCCACGACTGTCTTTTTGTGAATAGGTTTTAAGTATATTAGTTGTTTATTAATGCCCTTAAATAATTAGGCTACGTTACGCTCCGCCTGCTAAAGTATCAGGACCATAACATGTCTTCCTCATTTAATCCACCCGCGTGAGGGAAAGAAAGCCGTATTCCTCAGAAGTTAATTTCTCATCCGGGGCAGACCTAATCATTCTCTTAAATGAGATTCTTTGTGACTAATTGTGGTTAGTAGGTTTTGCCAGCAAACGGGAAATCAATTGCAAGCGGGATTTATTTTCCCCTCGCACGCAGATTAACGAGCCTTAATGGAGCTCTTAGCGAATCAGACCCTTTGTCGCTGTTAGAATATCAGTGTCATCAGCGTGACTCTTCTTCACACCTGTAGTGTTCGTTCCGGCGTCAATAAGCAGCCATGTCGTTGTACGAGCTCGCTGTAATAGAGTTTCTAACCAACCTTGGTTTTCACTAAATAGACCCCAGCGTGATTTCTGCTTCCTGTAAAGACTCCATGAACGTAACTTTTCCATGAAGTGGTGCACATCGCAACTTCTCCGCCATAAATATAACCATAATTATATTATTATTACCTTTATTATTTTTATTATTCTTTTCTTTTCTCTCTCTCATTTTTTTTTTACCAGCATTTCCTTTTTGTCTGCCGTTCTTGCTCCTGCTCCCAAAAGGCACGAGGTTGCGTGACGGAAAGCATAATGATCGTTGTTACCTTCTGCTCTTCGTTAATGAGTGCTGTTTTTTTTTTTTTTTTTTCAACGTGCTGCATGCACTAGCAGCTAATGGCGTGTTTGCGTGTGCGTTTATGTCCTAGAGTCGTATCAGGCGGATGTGGAACGACACGGTGAGGAAGCAGTCCGAGTCTTCCTTTATCTCCGGAGACATCAACAGCACTTCGACACTGAACCAAGGTGAGCGCTCGACTGCTCGAAAAGACAAGCGAAACAGGAAGGTTTGATGACTCGGATGCGCTTTTGGTTTTGTTTGTTTTAAGAAGTTTAGTTTTGGAAACCTTACATTGGGTTCACACTAGCAAGGTGCTTGTAATTGAATGTCTCTTGTAGGCTCTTGTATTATTCTGATGATAAGTTTTAGTTCCTGAAGCATCTACAATAAGAATGTATCATTTACTGTATACCACAGCATGATTGAATATTCAATTTTGATTGGTCAGAAGGAGCATTCATGTTAGTCATACAACAAGACAACCTGATTGGTTGAAGGGTTGGTAATTTTATAACAACACGGCTAGGATGGTAAGGTGCCCTAATTTATGCTCTCATTCTCACCTTATTGCTGCTTTTGTAACAGCTTATACTGTATATACAGAGACTTGAACGATGATGTAAACATCATGATGTAAATGTTCCATATTGTATATATATATGTATCACAGGTCTCAGAGATCCCTCAAAGTGTGTTTGCGTTCCATGCTCCAGCTGACACACCTCCAGATAATGCATTTTTGATACCTTACACTCCTTTTCCGAACACACCGTTTCAGTGTTTATGTAAATGAGATTTCTGCTCAGCCACACCCCTAGCCGAGAAACGAGCTTCATAATCTTCTCATATGATGTCACGTTTGGATTGATTAAGCCCCGGCCAATACACACATGCAAGAAGACCTACCTGAATGTCTGAAAAATGACTAAAAAAGTGAAGCTTGACAGGGAAAAACATGTACTCGGTCATGTGGTGAGGTTTTTTTGTTAGGGGAAGTTTATGTAACCGTTATGAAAGGAGTCCCGGGTGTAGGAGTTTACACGCTCTGATTTCCTGGTAAAATGACAAGCTGCAGCTTGGTCTCATGGATATTTCAAAATGTTACCTATATAAACGTACCTATAAAAACAGGCAGGAACTAAAGTAGAGGATTTTTTTTTTTTAACATAACAAGTGTTAATAAGTTGAGCAATAAGAATTTGAGTCCGAAGAATTCATGGAAGCCAATCATTTGATTCATACTTCATACTTAATTTGCATAGAATTTATGAAATTTCAATTTAGATGTTGGTTGTCGCTGTGTTGGCATTGAGTCAGATCTCTATGTTGGACGCTTATATAAGTCTACCACTTGCACTTGAGGGGCGTTCAAGTCAAACCGGGATTTATGATGATTAAAATATCTCATGAACGAAGGAGTAAAACTGATTGACATTTACAGAAGACTTCAAGCACATTACAGTGAGACGCTCAGAGCCCACCGCAGTCATTCCTGTGAACATTCAGCAAGCGGAACAACCGATCTTTGAAAATCAGCGGACAACTTAGAGACAACTTGCAGAAGAGACTCATCTGTCTGTGGGAACTGTACACACAATCATTCACCAGCACCACTTGCACATTACAGTGACTCAGCTGTACAGTCCTGACCTCGCGCCAGGCCATTTTCACACTTTTGGAACATTAAAGGTGTTCCTGGGAGGCCAGCGTTTCAGGATAAGTACGCTAGTGTAACGGGATTATATAAAGAAATAAAATGTTGTCTTTCTGTTAAACCCTTATAACTGTGTTCTGCTATTGTGTGCAATCATAAGTCCCAGTTTGACTTGAACTCTCATGAAATTTAAATCAACTTAACACACGAATACTGCAGGCGTGTCGACAATTTTCTAATGATACAACCTTAATTATCAATATTAACATGAGGAGAAGATGTAAATTTTTGTCTTCTGTTTACTTCTGATCCTGTACTTTATTCTCCAAACTTAGTATTTCATGTAGCATTTACTCCTATGGATGTAGACTAACAGAAGTACTTGTTAAGATTTTCAATTTTCAAAATCTTTGATTTATTTTTTTGTTGTTGTTATATTTTACCTGCAGACATAACAGTGTAAAAACTGTCAAGAGGCATAAAAGGCACCAGCACATCAATGAACTATTTTATTTATTTATTTATGTCGCTTTTTTTTTTTAATCACATCTCTCAGACGTTTAAAATCACTGCTTCCAGTCAAGCAGATCCAACAATAACCAGTTCTGCATAAAAAAAAAAGCAGTCTGTTCAATTATTTAGAGCAAGCAAGAGTGTTGCAGATGAGACGATGATGTTAAACTTTAGTCAACCCTGTCTCACTTCTTCCCCGCACAATTACTGTGGAGTCTAGCGCCCGAGTCAAACTCTTTAAAATGCTTTGTCAGGTACGACACCTTCTGAGAAACAAGGAACGTCAGTCAGAAGATTTTTATATATATAGATACAGTGTATAGGATAAAATCTTTCTGCAGTGGTGATGGTGTGTGAAGAATAAACTTCTGGAGTTTGACGGTGTGAAGAGAAGCAGTGCTCTTTCCATTTTATTCCATTTGTGCTAATTTTAACTGTGCAGTAAAAAAAAAAAGTTGTAACAAAAAGATCAGAAAGAAAATTGAGACTGTAAGAATAGTACCTTAAAGTTTTGACTTCGTTCCATTTATTCAGATTTATATCTCTTAAAACTTAATGCAGATTGGTTAAAAACATGCTTGTTTCTATACTAACGGCTTATTCACGCACTTAGCATTAATAGTAAACATGCTGTATTTCACAAACATCCATTCTGTATTTCACAAACATCCATCCAGTTCATTTTTGACCAAGAAAAGCAGAGATAATTTATTGATACTGTGTGTTTTTTGTAAGGACATGTTTATATACCTCCAATAACGAACTGGACTCCATATTAACTTAAAGCCGTAAAGCTTTTAATTGTGTAAAGCTGCTTTGCGACAATGACAATTGTTAAAAGCACTATACAAATAAAATTGAATTGAATTAAATGTTTATTCGCAATTTTTGAAAGTGTCCAGTGGTTTGTAAAGTTTAGAGTTATAGCTGTTTCTTCAGGTTTTCCACCATGGGAAAGTCCTCATGACTAATAATGTTGAGTTTTACAGTTACCTAGTAACAATGTGTATTTTTTTATGGATTATATAAAACACAACATAAAATATTAAGATTATAACATATCTAATATAAAATACGATTTTAAAAAGGTACGGTGTGCCTTTTTTAGTAAATAAAAACTCTACTACTGTAGGTACTGTACATGCTGGTTTTGGAAAATAATCTACTTTAAAGTAGTGAAAGAAACCAAACGAAATAATAAACCAAACGAATGTTTTATTTATTATTCTATTTCATACACATTGTTACATCTCGCATCATGTTAAATGTTTCTCTTAAATTAAAGAGTTTTTTTAACTCTCATTACTGTTCAAGTCGGAACATTTTTGTATATAAATGTGCAATTTATAATAATCTCAGTGTAAATATGCTTTTCAGAATGTAGTATGTCAGCTGCAATGGCAAATATCAAAGTAGTAATAAAAAATGTTTTGCTCTAATCGTCTCAAAGAACCAGTGCCACCTCAAGTCGTCCCTACTTCTATCCAAAAGCCCAAGGCTACTTTATCTAACCAACTCTCCATCAAATCATAGAACCTCCCTGAAATTTCTTTCTACAGCCTCCAAATGTGATGTCACGATTTCATATCCGTCTCTCTAATCCTGCCATCCTTACTTCTCATCTCACCACCCTGTCATAAAAAAATAGATTTTGCTCATCCAAGGGTTTAAACATTTTTTTTTTTACCGGATCCGTCAGACTCGGTACAAAGATTCAACTGTTGACCCAAAGCACATGCTGACCCAAGTGCAATTCAAGCTGGCAGCACTCATCCATCTGTTCTTTCATTCAGCGCTTTATCATTTCACAGAAGCAAATTGATTTTGATCCTCGTCCAGTTCAAGGTATAGCTGTCAGGTTCGGCGGAAAGGTTCTGCTGTTGACCCCGAAGCGTAGAACCGTACCGACGTTCTATACTGACGGCAATCATTTCTCCGATTCTGACTTTCTTCTGCCGGGCCAGAAAAGCTTATTGATTTCATTAATGCAGGATTTTCTTCTTTTTTTTCTGTTACTTCCACCAAATAGGGTAAAGAGACCATATCGATAATCATTTTATTCTGATAGCTCGCTGATTTTAGATCATGAACTTACTACTTTCTAAAGGATTGCAAGCAGAATTGATTTATAAAACATTCAGGCATGTGTTATAAATACTCTATTTATGCAACTTCAAAAATCAAAATGCTTGAAATATTTAAATGAAATTTAATTTATATATGAAAAGTTTTATTCCACAGTTTAGATTGGAAGTGCGAAAGGATATTATTAAGAATTGTAAAAACTCTGCATCGAATTATTAACACAGAAATATTATATTGTGATATTATACAACAGTTAGTTCTGACCGAGTAATCTGATAATCACGAGTCGTGATATAGAACATAACAGCACTGGGAAGTTTAACTGTCCGTATCACTTCACATCACAGTTGTTCTAACAGTTGTTAATTACACAATGGATCGCAGCCTGGGCTAATCAAAGGCACTAATTTGTGTATGGAATGGAAACCTGGAATCTAGATGATATTCTAAAGCAAAATTAGTGCAAATGTAAAGTAAATCTGAAAGAACTATCCAACACCTCCATGGTTTATTCCCCACGTCTTCTGTCAGTTGCCAGTTCTGCCATCCACGGAAGGATATGTAGGTGCTTGTAGAACTGTTGTAAATATGTTATATCACAAGTTTTGGCTGGTGTTCTGTATATAACTTCTGGGTTGTTGGGTATAAATATTAGCTGCATATTAAAAAAATAAGCTCTTCTGAAATCTAATAGGCTAAATAGAATGATTACATAAGGAATAAAAAATTTAGGGTTGTGCTGTTACAACAACAACAACAAAAATCAACAACACGATGACGATGTGAAGTTTTCAAGCCATTTCATTATTTTTATTTTTTTAGTTTTAAAAGGACATCACGTCAAACCATTTCATCCATTCACGGTTGCATTTAATGTTGTGGAACAGCCTCGAAATGAGATTGTTCAGTTACGAATGAATTGTTACAAAGCAGAGATAATAGTAACTGTGTTATTATATTTCATCTTAACTTTCATCTTCATACTGTGTATCTTCATATATTTATCTAAAGTTTCTGGAATACAAGTCCCTCCATATTTATTGTTACTAAGAAAGCGATAAGGTAGTAGAACGAGTGCATTAAATAAACCTGTAAATAAATAATCCCTCACAGTCAGTGTTTAAAAATCTATAAAAATATAAAGAAAAAGAAAGAATTAAAAAATGAATCAACAGCTTGTGACCAATCAAATTCAAAGAACACAACAGCAGTACTGTGCAAAACAAAGAACAGCACTGTACGCATGTGTGTGTGTGTGTGTGTGTGTGTGTGTGTGTGTGTGTCTCACAGTATATAGTCTGCTGTTTTATTCCAGGTAGACTAAATATAATTCCACTGTATAATTAGATGTTCAGAGGAAACCACTTCAGAATTACTATTAATTCTGTTTGAAAAAGCAAGTGCGTGGGTGGGCGCACTTTATTGCTAACTATGATAAATCTTTTTCTTATTCTCCTCGTCTAACCTTTCTTATTTTCCTTCCTTCCTTCTGTTGTTGTTTTTTTTCTTTTCTTTTCCCTGCAGGAATGACTGGCAACTATGTTCTAACTAACCCCCTCCTTCGAGCACACGACACTAACAACCCCTATAATAACCTCCTCGCCGAAACCATTGTGTGCAACACACCTTCTCCGCCTGTCTTCCACTCACCAGGTGCCTCATGCCCTCCTGTTTCCTTACAGAAAATCTGTCAAGCTGTGTGTGTGTGTGTCTGTGTGTCTGTGTGTGTGTATAAAGAGAGGAAAAGGGTCTAGGTGGGTTTTTGTGGCTTTTAACTCTATGGGGAAACTGTTGAACTGTCTTAAACAGCATTACGGGTGTCATTGAAGTCATTTTGCTTTTCACTCTTCATCCTCCTTTTTTTCATTTTTATCCTTTCTTAATTTTTATTCCCAACTTTCCAATGAACTTTTTCTAACGACATTACTGCGATCACCTTCCTAACACCGAGCACGGGTTCTGAGTCCGTTGGCACTCAGTGCTAATGCACACAGATGGCATGCAAATTTCGCTCTCGACACCTCGCGTCACTCGTAAGGACGCGCCGAGAACCGGCATGATGGACACTCGCTTTGTGTTTTCTGCGTCTGACTCAGCCTTTCATCAAAACAAAACAAGAACAAACTGCTTTAACTGGCGCCATCCCGCCAGCATCAAACGTTACATCGGCCAGAGCCTGACATTCGCATCTGGCAGCATTTCCTGATGAAATGATGGCAAGAGAAAGAGCAAGAGAAAGACGAAAGAAAAAAAAATAGGAGGATAAAAAAAGGGTGGGAGGGGGGATAAAGGAGGTCATGCAGAAAGGATAGATTTTAGTGGAGCCTGACAGATAGCGATTATATTCAGAGCGTTTCTCCACATCCCGATTTGTTGCATATGTATGATTAAGAACACTCGTCTCAGCTGTGTTTGTGTTTCGATTACAAACAGGCTCTAGCTTAAAGGTCATGCAATGCAAAATGCTGTTTTGACCAATTCTACGCCAATAATAATAATAATTATTATAATTTTTATTAGTAGTAGTAGTAGTAGTGATAGCAGTAGTCGTATTAATTAGATTGATTAATGAATTAACTGTAGACAGATAGATAGATAGATAGATAGATAGATAGATAGATAGACAAACTACATGGACAAAAGTATTTGGTCAAATCTGCAATGACATTGATAATGATATACTTCAATATGGAGTCGGTCGCCCTTTTGTATCTATAACCGCTTCCACTCCTCTTGGAAGGCTGTCCACCTGATTTTGGAGTGTTTCTGTGGGAATTCGTGCCCATTCATTCTTTAGAGCATTTATGAGGTCAGGTACTGATGTTGGACGAGAAGGCATGGCTCACAATCTCCGTTCCAGTTCATCCCAAAGGTGCTCGATGGGGTTGAGGTCACAGGGCTCTGTGTTAGGGCCAGTCAAGTTCTTCCACACCAAACTCATCAAACCATGTCTTTATAGTCCTTGCTTTGTGGCACAGTCATGTTGGAATAGAAAAAGGTCTTTTCCAAATTGTTGCCACAAAGTTGGAAGCATAGCATTGTCCAAGATGTCTTGGTGGATCCATTAAGATCGCCCTTCACTGGGGATAAGGGCCCTGCTTGAAACACCCGAATTCAATATGATTTTGTACATATAGTCTGTTTGAAGGTCTGTCTGTTTATGTATCTACTTAAAAAATTAAACTTCAGGTTACTAATCTCATGTTATGGAAAATCCATTCAAGAAATTCCTGTTACTTTCTGTTTCTTTATTACAGCTATAAACTGTCTTTCGCTTTTATTTATTTATTTTTTTTCTCAAAGAAAACCAGCAGCTTATTACATAATTAAGAAACCTAAGTCTTAATGGCTCTCCTTGAAGAAGAACATTTACCTACTGTAGTGGTTCTGACAGAATCAGAATTCTGACATCACCCGGTTCGGTCCCTGGGTGATTCTGTGGTTTCCCGTATCTTGGGGCCTAGAGAGAGCTGAGTGGCTGAGCTCACCACTACGCCACCATGCTGCCCTGTGGGAGTTCAAAGCTCCTAAAATATATAATATATAATCGTTTCAGCCCCTGTGACGCCATAAAAATAATGTTATGAAAGTCTGCAGTATCTACTACTGCACAGCTGTACACAGTTTAGAACCCTGACTGGCACTGTACAGGCGTGTGAGTGCTCGTATCTCACAGTCCCGAGACGCTTCTTAAAATCAGCACTTTGTCTGCTTGTTACATTCACAACTCAAACCATTCAGGAGTATGGCAGATATGGACAGAGGTGTGTAAACAGGAACTACTTTCAGTGTGATGACGATATTCGCAAGATAAAACCATGATTGCGTTATCATTTCAAGGCCCATTCTAAACCATTAAATGACCTTTTCATATTTATAGTTCTAACCAAAAAGTCCCTTATGACAGGGAACATAAGGGAATATTCCTAATATACGTCCATTATAAAGGCTATAGCTCTCAATTCTATATCACTATGTTAATCGTGTTGCTATCTGACAAGTAGCTTTTAAACAGAGAAAATATACACTATGATGCCAGTTGGTATGTTCCATTTAAAAACTGGTTCACTGTAAAAACTGCTAGCCATTAAAGAAAGAAATGGCTTCATTAAAATGTTTCAGTTGCTAACTGTTATTGTGCGATTGTGCATATACTTAAATAGTTTGTTAGCGCTTTTTTCCTCCCCGTGACAAGCATATTAAAATTTTAAAGCTTAGGTTAAGGTTGCAAATTAATAAAATATATGAACAAAACAAAAACAAACAAAGAAACAAAGGAATAACCTTAGATTATGAAATATTAGGTACAAAACAGCATTGAAACCCCTGACTTATTGTAGCTTTATGTGGCCAAAAAGGTACATGTTACCAGGATAATATTGAGCTACAGGAACACTATTCCATTGTGCAGAAATGAAAACTCACTCTCAAACATCATCATAGGGATTGATTATAATGAATGGGAACGCCAATTAATCTACTCTGCATGTCTTTGGACTGTGGGAGGAAACCAGAGAACCCGGAGGAAACCCACCAAGCACTGGGAGAGCATGCGAACTCCATGCACACAGACCTGAGGTGGGAATTGAACCCAGAACCAGGAGGCACAAGGGGACAGTGCTAACCACTAAGCCACCATGCCACCCAGAAGCTTAAAATAATAAAATAGTTTGTTACAAAAAGTTACGGCACTCAATCAGTCATGAATCCCACAGTACTAAAATATCTTTGGCCCAAATAATAATTTGTCCCCAAAAAAGTATTTGACATCATTTGAAATATGAATATCTGAGTACCTACATGTCCTAGGCAAACGAAATTAAGTAGGCTGCATGTTAAAAATGAAAGGTTTATTTATCAAAATTCCAGCAACATATTCAAACGGATATAGATTTTCTAACCGATATGCGCACTGCTTGTGACACGACACACGTCAAGTCGGTAGTCCAGCTCCGACACAATCACTTTCGGCGAGTTCCTTATGTGCTCAACTTTGGCATTAGGATTTTCTTCCCCCCAAATGCGACAGTATTTTATCTGCTACTCTGATTTCCGTGATCAATGGGGTCCTTTAAACTATTAAGTTATAAGATGGGGGCATCAGGGTAAGAAGGGAATTGGATGAAGCGATCATGCATAGTGTCCACTGTACAAGCTTCTGGAGGCGGTGTTATGATCTGGGGTTGCTTCAGTTGTTCAGGTCTAGGTTCAGCAATAAAATGAAGTCCAGGTTGACCTGGTTATCACATCAATGAATTTTTTCTTCCCTTACGGCACAGGACGCACGATCTCAGGACGCAAATGGTGAAAGAGTGGTTCTGAGAGCATGAGGAATCATTTTCAGACATGGACTGGCCACCACATTGTGCACCATAATCAAAGCTAAAGGCGGTCCAATGAAATCTTAGCATGTGTGATTTCTTGTTTTTGGCCAGGCAGTGTTCAACAGACAGCACTCCCAGCACTTGTTTTATGGTTGTTTTATGAGTCTGCGGCGGCCAGTGCTCTCCTGTATGCTGTGGCTTGCTGGGAAAGCAGGCTGAGAGTTTCAGACACCAACAGACTCAACAAACTTACAGTATATGCTGCAGTATCAAACAGGATTCATGATATATGTCTTGAGAGTTATAGCTTACAACCATTGATAAAAGTGCTATACAAATAAAATTGAATTGAAACTGATTATACACTTTCATGCAACATTTATATTCCAATATTTTGGTCAAATTTTTGCAGCATTTTTTATTTGCAATAAGTTTTACTTTTTAAACCCTCCTTTTTTTCTTACTTTAGATTTTACTGTGAAAAACTGCAGCATAATGATCAATGAACTATTCTGATTCTGACCACTAATGGCCTATACTCTATAGTCACGTGACAATGCAGCTGTATAGTGGTGTGGAGTATGGAAACAGATACGCCATCCTCATCATCCACACCGTCTAGTAACCTCTAAATTTGTATTCAAATGTGCTTAATCGTGTCACTTATTCAATATACACTACCTCTCAAAAGTTTGGGATCAGTTGTAAATTTCTTGGTTTTCAAAGAAAAACACATTTTCATGCAATTCTTTGCACCAATTTTTTTGGTGGCTGTATTTTTTTATTTTATTTTAATTAAAGTTTCTGGAATTCTGACAGTAATGAAGTGGCCAGCGCAGTCTCCGGCTCTGAACCCTATTAAGGATTCTCTATTCTCTATTTCCTCTATGGTATGGAGGAAGGCTCCATCAGGCAATCCATCTTGTGGGAGATGCTAAAGGAAGCATGGGGTTAAATCTCATCAGATTATCTTGGAAAATTGACAGCTAGAATGCCTATGGTCTGCCTTTTGCTGCAAAAGGTGTTTTTCTTTTTCTTTTTTTTCCTTTTTTTTTATGAAGGCAAAGTTTGAAGAACACAATCATCATTTCCATCAAAATCATTATTTCTAACTGACAATGTCGGCATGTCTTGTTATTTTGCTATATTTTCTATTCAGACTAATTTCGTTGGTGTTTCCTTGAAAAACAATAAAATTTCTTGTTTCTAGAATGGATATATAAAAGCAATATCACATGAGTTATGATGAATATCGGCAAAGCTGCGAGTAGTCAAGGGTCGCTATGTAGCATAACACCACCCTCGCATATGTAATCTTGTTTAATTCTGTTGTCGTCTTGTACCTCCAGGGTCCGGGTTTGATTCCTGGGCAGGTTCAATTCCTGCCTGTGTATCTGTGGAGTTTGCATGTTCTCCCCGTGTGTGGTGGGTGTAAATGAGTGTGTGCGTGCGTGTATATATATATATATATATATATATATATATATATATATATGTGTTCCCTATGAGGGATTGGTACCTTGTTCAGGGTGTACCACGCCTCGTGTC
>JAOVVB010000043.1:3999160-4009813 GCA_028570985.1 Heterobranchus longifilis
AGGTGCTCGATGGGGTTGAGGTCACAGGGCTCTGTGTTAGGGCCAGTCAAGTTCTTCCACATCGAACTCATCAAACCGTGTCTTTATGGTCCTTTCTTTGTGCACTGGGGCACACAGTTGGAAGCAGAGCATTGTCTTGATGGATGGATGGATGGATGGATGGATAGATAGATAGATAGATGTATTTTTCATAAATGGAGGGATGGATAACAGCAACACCACAGTGTTAATAATTTGACAGACCTGCACGTCTTTTCAAAGGCATGTCACAGTTTGTCACTTGCCATGAATTGAGATGTGGTTAATCATCACTTCGGAGAAAACTGCTCCACATAAACACTAACATGTGATTTTTTTTCTTTCCCATTTCTCTGCCTGTAATGAAATATTCAGACTGCTAAATGGCAGCTGCTGTCAGTCATCTCGCCCTGTAATGCACACTCTGAAAAATACACATGCACATTAGAGCATGGAGAGTGGCTATAAATAGATAATGAACACAATAAAATAATTCATGTAGAGCAGCAGGAGTAAGGTGATGGACACTGAAGGCCTCGTCCTGCTCCGTCTCCGTCTCAGCGTACAGAGTGCAGGTCTTCTGTGTGTCTATCACAGGAGCGGGATGTGCATGCTGAGGACGGCTCTCTCATCTCACACCAGCGTCTGTGGCTCCACTCCAATCAGCCTGTTTGTGTTCTAACTAGAGCACATAGCGGTTGCTGGTGTCTTCCAAATCCTCAGCGCGCCACCATCAGGGATGACTCGCTTACTTGGATGACCACCAACACTGAAGCGTGGCTTCACCTGGCTCCATTATTCATTTGCGCAATTCCCATCAGTCATTACCCAGACCACAGAGGAAGAACTTTCCATTGTTTGGTTAGAAACTCCAGTTATAATTGCAGTCGTTGGGTTCTAGTACAGATTATACGTTATAACTCATGGTGTGAAAAACAAAACACTCCAGAGTGTGCTGCAATGGGAAAACAGTCAACAATAGTGTGATATAATAGCTTTGTAGCCAGCATGACTGTTGAGAAGTGTGTTAGGAAATGATTCAACACCTTCTGACCAATTAGATTTAAGAAATCTACAGCACTGTGGGGCAAAATGCATTTAGTCGCTTGAATTTATTAGTTAACTTGTTGTATACTGTAAGTCGTGGTTACACCAAAATACAAGGATCATTTGAGGAAGCAAAGATCACCAAAAACTCTTCTAACAAGGACTATGCTTTCTAGACTGAATTTGAATTTCTACCAGAAGCAGTCAAACAACCAAAAGCACAATTTTCACTTTATATCACTAAAAAGGTAGAGCCTACAAGTGTGCACATCCAAAACACTATTTAGTATTATGAAGATTGACCAGTCAGTTGTCTTGGTATGTTAAGCTCCACCCCGATAGTTATAGATTATATGTTAGGCTTTACCTCAGTAGTTATTAAAAGCATGTTAGGCTCCGCCCCAAATGGAGTTATGGATTGCATGTTAAGCTCCACCCCAATAGTTATTGATTGTTTAAGCTTTACCTGAATTATTATTGATTGTCTTTTACGCTCCACCCCAAATATAGCTATGTTTTGTATGTTATGCTCCGCCCCAAATATAGTTATGTTTTGTATGGTAATCTCCCCAGCAGTTCCTCGTATTACAGTTCCAGGAGCTAAAATTACCTTAAAAAAGATCTTCGATTTCATGGTTCCCACAATCTAAATGTGCCTCATAAAAAATTCCACAAAGCAGCCCATTTGTAACAGTACTAACTTCATTACGCTGCTCTATAGCTTGCATCCTGATTTGTAGTAAATGGTGTTTAGGCATAAAGAATACACACACACTGGTTTTAATCACTTGGAGAAAGGTCCTCTGGGATCTTGTAGTTAGAAAACAGAGATGCCAAACCAATGTAGGCGTATTCTTTACACCACTGAGGACAAAAAGGAAAATAGCGATTCTCAAGCATTCCTGTTAGCTTGGTATAAGGTGCAAGCAGTTTCATTAGTTTAGCGAGCACAGAAGGAACGTTGAAGGTTGCAATGACAAAAAAATGAGCAGGTGGCAAGGATCCGGCACTAATCCTGGAAGAATTTTATTTGAGGTTCTTGTTACATTGTTGAAATTTATTACTTTGCTTTTATGTTATTTCAGGCCTTTTCAGCTGACGCCTGCAAAATAAATAAACCATTGAGGCAAAATTGAATGAAAGGCTGCGAGCCATCTTATCACGCTTAAACACTTAAAGGACTGAGAGAATGGCATTACAGAATTGTACAACGTATTTCATGCATTGGTGAACTCTTACTGGTTGTTTAAGAGTAGAGTGGGTAAGAGTTTTTTTTTTTCGAAGAGGGTTCCTTCGGGGAAATGTGGCCTGTGCCCGGTTAATCGAACAGAAGAGCTTCTCGTCGAGAGGAAGAGTGGGTGGAAATGAAAGCGAGGAGCTGATACAGCGTGTTGGCATTACATCCACGTCTTGGGGCTTTACTCTATTCAGACGCCTTCTCAGATGAAGGCCTATATGGATATGTCAGTCGTTTCGCTGTAAATCCAAGGCATGCAGCGACTGAACAATGAGAACACCATGGCCTTGAAGTAAGTTGCATGGCCTTCCTGCTTTACCTTCCATTTTATTAAAAGCATGAAGGCGAGGAAAAGAGGAAGGGTAAAGCAAAGAGAAGAAAAAAAAAAAAGGAATGGTGCAGGTCCTGAAAGCATCTGAGGGAAAATTCTGCAGCGTTGGCTTTGATGCAGTGACTGAATAGAGTGAAATGCTGATATAGCCTTATGGACTTCTGTCCACATCTGATAGTCACACTCTCTGCACCACACCTGGCTGGACTCGAAAGATTGCACATGCATAAACAAAACGCAATAATTCCTGGCAATAGCAGTGCTTCACCGTCATCCTTTTTTTTTTTTTTAAATAGTTTTTTCATTGCCTCCTTCTTCCCTCACTCCCTCTCCCTCCTTCAGCTAAATTCATTTGATGTCTGGTTTTGGTTTCTCCTCCGCATCAACAAGAGAGACGTTTCTTATCTCGACAACTTCATGTCACACTACAACACCAATAATTTTTTTTTGCCGCCTCCTTTCTATTTGCTGCAGTCTCGCCCCCATTTCTATTCAAATTAGAGGGACTCGAGTCATATCCTGCACAAGAAGTGAAACGGAGCAGCAGTTAATCCAGCATATGAATCTCCTTATCCTTGCTGTTTTTTCAGGAGTGAATGAATAATTTGTGGAAATTCGTGTGCTTTTTAATTTTTTTATTTATTTTTTATTCTTTGAGTCATATGCATCAACAATAGATCAAACTTAATTAATTATTCTTTTATTAAAACTCAAAGGGAAGTTAATTCGAGGGATTAATAAGACTAAGGGACCATAGGTTTGCAGTATGTAAGTGCTGTTATGCTGAATATCGGTGCGACTGTGATTTGGGACATTATCTTATAGCACGACGCTGTTAGCTAGCTCACTTTGATGTGTACGTTTTGGCTAACGGTGCTTCCGTTAAAACTGTCATCCTTGCGTGCTTTTCATCTTCATCTGACAAGTTTATATCTTAATCTGGAAGTTATATTCCTAAAACATACTGTTTAACATGTTTGCTGGTGGAATTTCAGACACAGCGAAGCATCCCTGTAAAGTTATAGGAAGCATGAGAAGACTCGGATCGCTGAACAGCAAATTAAATAGAATTAAATCGAATTAGTCGGCTATTATATTGAACTTGGTCTATGTTGTAAAACCTCCTAATAATGTTAATTATCACTGAATAATATGAGGAATTTTATTAATTAACAGAATGAGTTCATTTTAAACGATTGCCATTATTAATGCCTGAACGGCCTCCATACGATGTATCACTTGTGTGTTAATGTATACGCTTCATTATTTCCTAATGATAAGGGATCGGATAAGCGATCGCCTTACTTCATCATAATGAAAGCATTAATTAAGTATTAAACATATGCTTGTTTGTGGACTTTGAACATCACTACACTGAAGGCTGGGTTGTTAGCACTGCAGCCTCGCACCTACAGGGTGTAGGGTTCGATTCCCGCCTTAGATTTCCCCGTGCTTTATGGGTTTCCGCTGGATTCCTCTCACAAGACATGCAGAGTAGACATGCAGATGATATCACATAGTGTGTGAATGAGTGTGTGTGCATGTGTGTCCTGCGATGGACTGTCACCGTGTCCAGGATGTACCCGACCTTGTGCCCATGCTTCCCGTGACCCTGTACAGGATAAGCGGTATAGAAAATGAAGGAACGAACAAAGCACTTAAATCATTACTCTGATTCTTAATATATATTTTTGGACTTTCAGTTTTGCTCCATCCTGTCACATTTCCTGCTCTTCTTTTCCTTTTGCTCTTTGTACATTTGCTTTCTTATTAGATCATTGAGTTCTAAATGTGACTGTTTTGAATTCATTTTGTGATTTTTTTTTAATATATTTTTTTGCCCTGCTTGGTAATTATGATTTGATGAGATGTTTATACACATCAAGACTGGAAAAGAAATCGGTTAGCCCTCGGCGTACATCTTAAAGCGGCGACGTTCCGGTGGCAAGCAACACCATGTGTTTGAGGAGAGAATGAACAAGCGTGGAAAGGCTTCGTTATAAGCTTTAGGAATTATATGGCACTACAAGGAAATGTCAACTTACACATGCAGAATTTAATCTTGATGATAATGAGAATGGAAATTAGTGTTTAAAAAAAACAAAAAAAAACAAAACATTTCTTTATATCCCAAGCAGTGCAACAGAGATCAGTTTGTGAGTCTCTATAACGCTACAGCCATTTGTGACTATTTGAGTCTAGGAGAGCGTAATTCTGCCGTGTTACTTTCTCTTCTGTCAGTCTCAGGGATGTTATGTCATGCATGCGGAACAGGGCGGATAGCGCTTTCCTCTGAGAGTGTTGTTCCACCTTGTGATGCTGCATGAGCTGCCTGAATGAAACGGCTAGTATACGGTGGAAAGGGCTACGAACCGAAATTGGTGAAGAATAATTCTCGGCATTAGAGAAGTCAAAACAAGCCTGAAGTAGATTATACAAGCTTTTAAGCTTGAAGGTCGCCTCCATTAGACGTGCGCCGAGGGCTTTCGAGAGAGATGCTGTGAATGCTTGCTGCTGTACCCTTACACACTCCATATCCTGAATTCAGTCATCCGGCGCAACCGCTCGTTAATTAGATGAACTAAGTGATGAGCAATGAAGGAAGTCATAATTACAGCAATGAAAGGGGCTGCTCGTCGCCGCTCCATATGCATCCACATGTGTTTTATTGATCGTACTCATCTCAGATCGTTTATTATAGCGCACAGGGGCGATGAATTATTTAGATCGGGATCTGTTATTTGTGCTTCGGATTTGCATCATTTATCCGGAAAATATATTTTTTATCTGAGAATGATTGGATGAACTCAGTTCATGTGCCAAAATGATGTTTAAGAAAAAAAATTCAAAATAGGTGACATTAGTTTATTAGCCGGAAAAAAACAAACAATTGAATTACATTACGCGAAAAACACAGTTATTACATTTCGGAATAGTTGAAATGTTTAATAATGAATGAGAAAAAAAATAAAAATGTGAAATAAGATGATATTTTTCATTTATAATGTTAAGAAATGTATTTATCTGTAATATAATATAATATAATATAATATAATATAATGCAGTATAAATATATTATCTATTTCGAGAGGATGGACTGAATTCAGAGCTGTAGAGTTTGAAAGCTTTCTTTTTTGCTGTTTCTCACTTGTTTATCATTGCTGCGATTTAAAAAACAAAACAAAAAAAAAAACGCCTTTTTATTTATTTATTTTTATTTTTTCCACTTTTTCTTTTGGCACGTCGGCAGTTCTCAGGCCAGCTAGCCTGAGCAGACACACATAATGTGAGTGGTGGCAAAGTGAGTCCTTGCACCTCGCCCGCCTGCACGCCTGCCTGCCTGTGTGTGTGTGTGTGTGTGTGTGTGTGGACAGGACTGACTGGCATCCATAGGGGCTCAGTTTTCTGCAGATGGCTGTGTGTGTGTGCTTGTGTCTGTGTGTGTGTGTGTGTGTGTGTGTGTGTGCGCGTCATTGACCACGCTTTCATTTTGTTTTAAGACGGTTCATGAACATTTGCTTGTTTGCCGCCTTTGGCGCTTGTTTTGCTCTTGATATACAGTGGCCGCTCGCTTTTATGTGTGACTATGTGCATTATGTGTGTGCATTTTAACGGTCTAGTGGCTGCTTGTCGTTTTTATTTTTGTTCCATTGTCATACTGTTAAGGACAGGAAATGGCAGTAATATCTGGAATATTACTGAACGCACAACACAAAGAGAATTTGACGCATGGGGTTCGATCGGGAGGGGAAAAACAAGTCCATATGTCCTTAACAGTGACTTAAATGTTTAATATGTTTGCTGCTAATATTAATATTAACTGTTTGCTCTGCTTTTCTTTGCTTGAGCGTGTCCGAGGGCTTTTCTGTTCCTGAGTGTGTTCCTTTGTGTTATTCCAGGCCAGCACTCTCGGACCAACAGCCGTGACGTCAGCGCCATGGACACTCTGCCCCTCAACGGCAACTTCAACAGCAGCTACTCATTAGACGACGCCGCCTTCGAAAAGATGATCATCTCCGAGTTGGTGCATAATAACCTGCGGCCGCGCCCGCATCCGCGATGCCAGGATGACCCCGAGCAGCCGCCCAACCCAGACCGATGCCCGCCGGGCCACCACGCCGGGATGGGAGGCGTCGGAGGCATGAGCGAGGACGACGGCAAGGACGCCAACCACCCGGCACTGGAGCTCCTCCTCCAGCCGCACCACCGCGAGGTCCTCGAGGCACCTCTGCTCCCTCAGCGGACTCATTCGCTCCTGTACAGTGCCAAGCAGGCATCGCGCCAACCTGCCAGGCACCGTCATGATCTAGAGGACGGGGAGGAGCAGAAAGAGATAGACGGGGTGGGGCAGAACGGAACCACAGTCTCGCTCGACAACAGGGACTCCGTGTATACAAGCATGCCCGAACTCAGAGACTCATCTCCGTCTCTGTGCCCGCATGACGGAGAGGACGAGTGCCCTCTTTCATCATCCGGGCACAGCGAGACGGACGAACCGTGCCACAAAAGCATGGGGGACAGCGTCCAGCCCACGTCGTACTACCAAATCAGTGAGAGCTGCAGCGGGCGCGGGTTTGAGGATCCCGAGTGTCAACCCTCAGACAATGAGAGCCCTAAAGACGGACAAATGCAGCTCATCACCAGCCTCTGAGCTCACCTCTTTCTTTTCTTTTGTAAAATTTTTTTTTTTGCTTTGTTTTCTTTCTTTGAGTAGGTGCAGTAACTTTTCTCCAAAAGGCCCGCAGATGCGCTTTGTTTTTTGCCATTTAGTTGTTTTTTACCAAGTTTCAAGCCATCTGTGGTTTAAACTGTCCGGGGCCGAGGTGGGAAAAGCACACAGGCTGCTTGACGAGCAAAAGTGTTTGTGAGGAGGCTGGCGTCGTCCACGCACTGGCCACCATTTTGTATGATATACTGTACTGTAACAACAACAACCTTAACGAACTTTACGAACATTACGAACAATGGCGATTTTTGTAGAACTTCTCAAGTGTCCTGGGGTTTTTCGAAGCAAAGACGCCGAAAGGAAAACGCGACCCCGCGGATGGCGTCTCGCGACTTTACAGGAGGAGAAAAATAAATGAAATTAAAGAAAGGCAAAGAAAGAAAAGGAAAAAAAAAAAAGAACCACTACTCCTGACTCAGGCCTTATATTTTCTCTATTGCACATGTAACTCTTATAAAAATGATGGCTAAAGAAAAATATATTTTGCTGTACCACAAGTGGAAAACAAAAATAGGTGAAGAAAAAAAAAATAGAAAAAGACAATTAATGATGATTAAAAAAAACTTATTGTGGCAACCATGAATGACATTTCAAAGAGGACATTTTGAGGAAAGGGGTTGCACTTTTTTTTTTCTTGTGTGAAATCTTCTTACACTTTGTCTGTTGTAGAAGCTTTGAGAACATGAGCAGAAGCCCGTATTTACACTTTCACTTGTGAGCAGTGCGTTTGCCTTCATCGGTTACGGATTTTTGATTGTAAAAGTATTTTTTTGCCAATAAAGATGTGCGGGGGGGAGAAACCTCCCGCGTGATTTTCAACCTTAAAAGAAAAAGCTATGTCTTGCACAAATTGGGAGAGAATTGGACTTGTATGTAATTTATTTTGATGGCAGTATTTGCCAGGGATAAGGATTTTTTTTTTTTTTTTTAGTTTTTTTTTTATTTCCTGTGTGACTTTCAACACGGCGTTTTAAGAAACATATCTCAGCATTTGATACTAAATAATTTATTAAATGACGTATGGAATATTATATAACAACCATAAAGAATAATAATAATAAATCTGGAATGGAAGTGTGTTTGAGATTAAAATACGGTTAATAATCATCTTGTATTTTTTTTTTTGTTTTGTTTTGTTGTTTTTCTTTTTTTCTTTTTTTTCTCCGTAGGAACCCATTGTCGGACGCTGATGTAAAATCAACTCTTGATATCAAAATAAATGTGACAATTTCTTTTTTTCCCTCTTGTTTGTACCAGAATGTATATTATTGCACATATTCTCATGAAATAATGAACGCTAGTTTGAAAGGGGAAAAAAAGAAAAAGAAAAAAAAAAAACAGGCAGAAACTAAGAAAGAAATTACACTTCCTGGAACATTTCATCAAAGATTTCCTGACTTCGCTCCATCAGTTCTTCACTGGTTAATTACAAAGTAACCTAATTAAAACCATTAGCTGCTAATTAATATGTTAATGGCTCCAAAACAACATCAGACTTGAATAAATGAGCTGAAGAGCGTTTCGTCAAACAATGGAGCCATTCAGAAAAGTTGTTGCTGCTGTTCTCGGGTTTTTTTTCTTTTGTTTTTACCCTCCAGCCTGAGAGGAGTGGTCGGAAAATGGAAACGGCAGATGGCATTGGTGGGCTGAGTGCATTGTTCATCGGTTTTGCGCTACGAGAAATAATGATAGAGCCGTAACCTCCTAAAATAAATAATAAATGCACCACACCGACTTGGCCTTGCTTTCACTCGTGCCTGTTACGCTGTCGTAATTTATGAGATGCATTTTCACGCCGCAGTGTAAAAATGAAAGGCTGAGGCCATTAGTGGAGTGAAATACACAGCTTCATGCATCACGAGTGCTCGGTCCTGACTGACGCATTGTGCCTATACGCAATTTCTCACCAAATTCGCTAACTTGGTAAGAGGGCTTCATTTCTTCTTTCCACAATAATGTGACGCATTTTTTTTCCCTTCCTTCTTCTTCTTCTTCTTCTTCTTCTTTCTCTTACCTAGCAACAGATTCTGCAGTCCGTCGATGCCGGTTCTGAGGATCAGTGTTGAGGATCAGAGATCTCAAAGATAACACATACTCACACATGCATGCACTCAAACACACACACACACACACACAAAGGGAGAGAAAGGAGAAAAACACAGCTGAAGAGAAAAACAGCAGGCAGTTAAACTGTAACCGAGTGTAGAGGTGATGAAATTTCGAATCCAGTACCAGCTCACACTGTACATTATGTACGTATTTCTATTTAACATGAACATGTACTTTATTCTTAATTTAATTGTTTATTTAAGAATGATTTCTTAAAATGGACTACAATTTTTTCAGAGCATTGTTTTAGAAATTTGCTTCAAAATGACACTTTTTATTGTGAACTGTTATGCACGATATTAAAGAAGAAGCTTTAATAGACATCCAGGAAATATAAAAACAAGTGCCAGAAATGATCAGCATGTTTCTGCCACTTCAAAGTCTCCAACTTGGAGGAGATTCTAAAATCAGTTTCTTACTCACTTGACAAGATGCGTTTTTTTGTCTTGTTAAATTTAAGAGCGAGAGAAAAAGGAAAGAGGCTGCTATAACGTAAGTGACAACAGGAATTAACTTGTTTCATAGACGTTCCTCAACATGTAACTTAAAATAAGGAAAAAGTATGAGAAACGGAATATCGTCATTAACGTGTCTGAACTGCTTTAAGAGCAAAATAACACTTCGATTAAAAGAAATCTCTATATAATCCCCTGCTACACTAATACAGATATTTTTCTGCCATCTTCACATCTGAAACTCTGGCCTCCCAGGAACTCCTTTAATGGCCCAAACATGTGGAAAAGGCCTGGAGGTTGGAGGTCAGGACTGTACGGAGGATGGGGCAATAACTCCCAGCCAAGTTCAGCTTACATTCATGTCAGTTCCCACAGACAGATGCGTCTCTTCCTCAAGTTGGTGACAGATTATCCATTGATTTTCCAGAATCAAGTGTTTCACTTACTGAATGTTCATGGGAACGACCGCAATGGGCCCTGAGCCACCTACGTACGGCCTCCTTGAAAACGTCCGCACCGTTCGAATGTATTACTGCGGCTCAGAGTCTCATCACCGCACTGTTCTCCTGTAAATGTAAAAAGAAATTTCATCAAAAGTAACGGTTTGACTTGAACAATTCTCATATGATAAATGGCTTGCTATTAAAAAAATAATCAGAGCCGATTCCAGTAGGTGATATCCCACTTCCCTAGCTAATCTTCTTTTTTTATTGTAGCTCTGTATTAAATC
>JAOVVB010000043.1:4015356-4027093 GCA_028570985.1 Heterobranchus longifilis
GAGCCAGTGGAGAATTCACACACACACACACACACACACACACACACACACACACACACACACACACACACATAAACACACAGGATACACGACTTGGAAGAAACAAACACATATGTTATATATTATTAATATGGTATGTCTAAAATTGCATGAAAAAGACACAAAAGGTATAAACTCAGCTATAAATTCAAGCAAAAATGCAACATGAAGTCAATCGTTCGTGGTAACCACATGGAAGAATGAAAGACATTGCACGTCAAAGGTGCGCATGGGAGACGTGTGCAGTATAATGTGCTCTAAATGTCTGAATGTGTGGGGGAAATACAAATACAAAAATTACACCTGAAAATTTAACAAGAGTTTTATGTCTGAAAATTTATGTCAGAAATTTATATCCAGATGTGAAAAATCGAGGACAAACAAACAAACTAACAAAAAAAAAAAAAATCAAACATTTATGTAACACATTTATGTGAATCCAAATATGTTAACACTGCAATAATGGCATCTTAAATGAAAATATTTTAAATAATGCGTTTACGGTACTGTGTAACATTTATCTAAGACACCTCAACTTTTACTTACTGTAGGTGTTTATACACAAATAATGTTTATACACAAAAAAAGGCTATAATTTTGTTTGATTTAAAAAAAAAAAAAAGACAAATCTTGAAAAAAAGTCAAAAGTGGCTTAATTTACTTTTTTCACTAATTTGTTTATACACAATGAAATTCAGAGAAATATAAAAAATTACCATATTTATTGGTTGATTGATTGATTGATTAACTGATTGCAGTCCTTGGGTTTAAAAAAATCATTTAGCAAAGTAAAAATATCTAAATTATTAAATTGAGAAAAACCTCAAATATAAGATTCAGATCATTATTTTGTTTTTAGAAGTTTCACAAAATTCAAGCTTTAGATTTTTAATATAGATTTTTTTTTTATTTTGTTGGTTAATACTTGTATATGATACTTGAATAAATGTATATGATTCTTTTTTATTTTAGAACATTTAAAATTACAAAAACAATAACTGTAAGTGTTTTTTTAAATAATTGTAATTATTTTTTAGGGTTATTTTCATTATTTATGTGAATAAGCAAGAATGCGATGGCACTATGTTCATTCAAGTATCAGTCACTTCAGGTTCATTCTTCTGTTTATCTAAAATCAGGTATTGACGACTGAAGGATTGATAGCAACGCAGGCATGAATCAAATCAGGCATAAACAGCATTTCTTCCAATAAATGTGACGAGTGACAGCACATGCTATTGACAGCTTCCTTTCCCTGGCAGTCGGGGCAAAAATGAATGACTGCTAGATTTTCTTTGACACTATTTCGATGCTTTAGGAGCGGTGTGTGTTGAAATCTGTGACAGCCGGGTGAGTTTGTATGTAGTATGGATAATAAAGATCCAGTATGAAATACTGCATTAAAAAAATTCTTTAGAAAAAAAAAATGGAGCTGTCAATGTGCTGATTGGGTTAATGTGTAATTATACGCCGTGTTACTGTATGTCCTAAAAGGTTAAAAGCAGGTGTGTGTCCGCATAATCTTAGACTATTTGAGCGACAGATCACTATATGTGAAGCTGCAGAAATGTGTGTGACGAGTACCACAGGGAATCCTCAGGGCTCGCTTCTTTCTCCCTTTCTATTTATATTTAATCTTCTGGCTTTAAGTAGAATTTCAGGCTCATGGCTTCTGCAGAAGTTTTGCAAGCTGATTAAAAGAAGCATCTCAGGATTAGGGTTCTTTTATATCCTTTTGTTCCTTTTTAAGATTAAAATGAAGAAAATAAGACAAATCTAAGCTTGAGATAAATACAAATGCTTAGAAATAGGCATACTTTATTTAAATGTTTTTTATATACAGTATGTATCCAACATATTCTGCAGCATTCTACAGTAACTGCTTTATCCTTTACAGGGTCTCAGTCTTCCCTTATCTTAACTTGCCCTGTCCTCTTTTGTGCTGCCTTCTTCTGTCATCCATTTTCATGTTAAGCTCTGTCATCTCTTGTCTTGTCCACTCATGTCTTACTTGTCTTCTCCTGTCCTGTCATGTCCCCTCTTGTCTTGTCCAATCCTGTCCTTTCTAGTCTTGTCTTGTCATGTGCTCACTTGTCCTTTCCTGTCCTCCCTTGTCTTGTTCAGATTTGTCCTGTCATCTCATTTCTTGTCCACTCATGTCTTTCTTGTCTTATCCTGTCCTGTCATGTCCTCTCTTGTCTTGTCCAATCCTGTCCTGTTCTTTCTTGTCTTGTCTTGTCTTGTCATGTGCTCACTTGTATTGTCCTGTCCCCCTTGTCTTGTTCAGATTTGTCCTGTCATCTTATTTCTTGTCCAGGCATGTCTTTCTTGTCTTGTTCTGTCCTGTCTTATTCTCACTTGCCTTGTCCAATCCTGTCCTGTTTTTTTTTTGTCTTGTCCTGTAGTGTCATGTGCTCACTTGTCTTGTCCTGTGCTGTCCTCTCTTGTCTTGTTCAGATTTGCCCTGTCATCTCATTTCTTGTCCAGTCATGTCTTTCCTTGTCTTATTCTGCCCTTTCCTGTCCTCTCTTGTCTTGACCTGCTTGTTCTCTCCAGCCCTGTCTTTCATACAGTACATGCTTTTTACATGCTTTTCTTTCTTGTCCGATCATGTCTTGTCCTCTCTTGCTCTGTCTTGTCCTCTCCTCTCTTAGAGACCATTTTCTGCTAGTATCAAAAATGTTGCAAATAACTACTACAGGATGACAGATACTTATCCACATTGACCTTATAATGATCAGTAACAAAGATGTTTGTAAACAATGATTGTTTTAACTCTGGTGATGAGGAAATTGCTTGCTTTTGATGCACTTTTAGATTCAATACAAAGCTTTTTCCTTGTTTTGTTTTAAGGGTTTGTTTTGGTTCAGATCGTGTCTTCACCCGTGACATATCACTGTTCGGTTTTCCTCTGTTTAACCCATAATTCGTTTGTTTGTTTACGTCCTGTTGTCTTTCTGGATTTTGTTTCATGATGTTTCAAGCCTTGTTGTTGTCTGTGATACTACACACTTGCTCCTCACTACTGCTTTAAAATACTTTCAGGGTCCAAGTTTAGAACAATGAATCACCGTTACAACCAGCATCACTACAGTTTCCTGCTGAAATATATTCTGACCCATCACTTTTGGAACAAATATATTTTTTGGCGTTTGGCCTCTGTACAACACCTCATTGAATTTGAAATGAAACACTCAAGATGTGAGCGAAGTCAAGGCTTTCGCCTTTAATTCAACGGGTTTGACAAAATGTGGCCCTAACCATTCAGGAATTACAGCCACTTTTATACACACAACGATTTGGAAGTTCATAAATAATGGAACAAATGTCTGACAAGTAGTGATATAGCCAGGTGTGTCCTGTTCCCTCATTACTCCATGACTAATCAGGCAGATAAAAGGCCTGGAGGTGGTTCTGAGTGTTCAATTTTGATTTGGCAGCTGTTCACTCGAACTCAACAGGAGATCCAGAGAGATGTCTATGCAAGGTGAGGAGGCCATCAGAAGGTTTGGGGGGGAAAAAAATAAATTAATAAATAAATAAACCAATCAGAGACATAGTAAAATCATTGGGAGTGGCCAAAACAACAGTTTGGAACATTCTTAAAAACCAGGAAATGACCTGCAAGACCACAAAATACAAGTGAAGAACAGAATCTTGTCCATGGTGAAGAAGAACCTAGCCAAGTTTAGAATACTCTTGAGAAGGTAGGCATGCAATTGTCAAAGTCTAAAGTCAAGAGATGGCTTTCTGAAGTAAGTGTGGATGCTTCACAACAAGGTGCAAACCAATGGTGAGGCTCAAGAACAGAAAGGCCACATTAGACTTTGGTTATGTTAGTTTGTTCCATTATTTATGAGCCCCTCCAAATGGGTGTATGTGTATGAAAATGCCTGTAGTTATGTTAATGGTTAAGTACAAGGTCCTAATACTCAGAATCCAGAGAAAGAGAAAGAGATTTTTTTTTAATCCTATATTCCTGTATTTTCATTAACTAACAAGACAAAAAATTTGCATATACTCTTACTTTCAAGCTTGTTTTTTCATCTGCCCTTCAAGTTTGAGAAAATATGTGGCCAGTTTGAAAAGTGATTGTCATTGTGTTGAATTCTTTGGAAAAAAAATATTTTTTAAGTATCAGCATCTTACATGCCTTTTTTGTATAGCCCATGGAATTCTTGTGCCGCTGGTTAAAAAAATAAAATAGCAAGTGCAAAAACAGCCTTAATACACCCAAGACCTGGTAGATGCTGGTGGTTGTCAGAAGAAGAAAAGCCTTTCCTCATTTCTATTCACTGCCTTTATACTGACATTTTGTTCTCATACCGGTTTATACAATGGAAAAATCAGCAAAATGTCTGTTTACGGGAAAGACTTGTGGGTTGAATTTGTCACTGGTGCAAAATTGTTCCACATGTTCAATCAGTTCACTGTTTTTATGTTTATTGTACTGGGTGGTGGAATAACAGAGAAAACTAGAAATACAAGTAGATGAGAAGTAATTACAGGGACATTTCTAAACCTACTATAAGTCTTTCTTTCTTTCTTTCTTTCTTCCTTTCTTTCTTTCTTCAGGGTTCATGCAATAAATAATTTTAGTAAATTTAAGCAAAGTTATGTACTGTATGTACAGTACATACCGATTTTGATTTATACTGCTTATACAGAAGCAAAAAACAGCCCCAAGTCTTTTCTTCCAAGCTGTAGAATAGACTCATCAATGTGTTAAATTCTGTTTGTTAGTGAGGTGTATGTTGAACCAATGGAATTGTTAGTGTAGAGGAGAATATGCCTTAAACAAAAGCATGGACAATAACTTCCAGTCACTTTTTTTTTTACAGTACATGCTTGTCAAAACCAGGAAGCATGCATATTAATTTTCTAATCATCAAATTACAGATGTGGAAGCAACTGCTCTCTTCTACTACTTTTAGATATTAAAAAGAGGAGGACAAAAATGAAGAATAAAGCATGATGCTCTGTGATGGATTAGCACCCTGTCCAGGGTGTACCATGCCTCGTGCCTTAAGTCTCCTGGGATAGAGTCCAAGCCCCTGCATCCCTGTATACAGGATAAAGTGGTATAGATGATGAATGAGAGTGCGTGAGCATGATGGTGGGACAAATAGTTACTTAATAATTGGTCACTGTAAAACAGAGGGAATCAGTGATTTGTCATTGGGAAACAGTGGCTCTCGGTGATTGTTCAAGAGGGAACAGTGCTTAAGAGTGATCTATCTCCTGAGTTATCAGCAATCCCATTCCCTTCTGCCCTACTCATCCTGGTTCAGTTCTCGTCGCTTGGAGGCCTCTTGCTGTTGCTGAGGATAACCCTGTATGGTCTGCTTGGAGATACTGTACATGTGGGGAATTATGGTGGTTCCGCTTGATGACAATAAAGATAGTCTTGTACTCAGCTGATGCAGGCAGCTTTTTTTATGTGATGGCTTGTGACCACAACCACTAAATAGTTTAGGACTGAAATTCCCATACAACAGTTTTGTACCTAAGTCTCCATCAGTGAAGGTGGATCTTTCCCATTATATTGACCTTTCAACCTTATTGTACACAACTATGTATTAGAGACGAATTTATTGTCATAGTATCTGATGTCATCCAGTGGGCATGATTGCTTAGTGGTTAGCACTGTCGCCTTGCACCTCTTGGGTTGAGGGTTCAATTCCTGCCTCGGGTCTGTGTACGTTCCCGTGTTTGGTGGGTTTTCTCCAGGTACTCCGGTTTCCTCCCACAATGACATGCAGATTAGGCTAATTGGCATTCCCAAATTGCCCATAGTGTGTGAATGCTGACTGGAAGTGCTACCACACTTGTTAAAATGGGAGTAAATACAATGGTCACCATTGGCCTCCATAGTCCTTAGTTGGACTACAGAGGTTCTTCAGTGGATGGATGGATGGATGGATGAATCAACCAAATGAAGACTGGTTCCCTGTTGAGTCTGATTCCACTCAAGGTTTCTTTCTACAGTCATCTCAGGAAGTTTTCCCTTGCTGCTGTCGCCCCTGGCTTGCACAGCAGGGACAAACCGATAATTATAAGTCATACATTTTTCCTTCCTTTTTTCTAATTTATATTTATTATTTTTCCCATTCGGTCAAAGTTCCTTTGTGATAGTGACCATTATTAAAAGTTCTACACAAACAAAATTAAATTGAACAGTGGGAACAAATATGATCACAGTCAGGCATGGCACACTGATGGTGAGTGGTCTGACTCTGATCTCTCAATGCATATACTGTATCTGTGATGCGATCTGGAAATGCATACAGTATCAAGTTCACAACAGTCACTAAAGTGCTCAAAAAGTGACTGTGCTCTTTTTTTAATTAAAGTTTTGAAGTAAATTAATGTTTGAAGGTCTTGAACCTGGGGATTCTGGGCTCATCCAGTGAAGCAAGCAGCTTTGTAGGTGGAGCAACACCTCTTCTGTGAATTTGAGCTTGGACAACTGTAATATCAATGTGTTGGTAGACTCAGCTAATGATTCACAGATGGTCATTCAGTGTACACTCATTAATCCACTACATGATCTACTGCCATTTCTCTGAGCTGTGCAATCTATCTAATCCATTTTAATGAGATCTATCTATCTATCTATCTATCTATCTATCTATCTATCTATCTATCTATCTATCTATCTATCTAAAAAGCTAGCAAATTTACCCAATATTAGATAGAGTGATAGTAAATAATCATCAACAACATCTATAATAATAATAATAATAATAATGATGATGATAATAATAATAATAATAAGGTTGTTTTTTTTGCCATTGTTAGTATCATATTGGAATCCAAGGTGCCAATATAGTTTATTTTTACCCATAAACTATCAATATACTTAATAATTTAATATCAAAATCCAATAAGCTGCAGCAGGAACGATGCCAACAACACTTTCTACTGCCGTTACTGGATATTACTGTAAAATTATATGATACAGTTACAGTCTTTAAGTGAAAAATCCTGGCACCTTGGATTACAATACGATTACGCATAATCTCACTAACGCTCGTTTCATTTCTTTTTCCATGATTTCATTCTTCAGTTGTCTACTTTTATGTGCAGTCATCCATGATTCTTTTCCACAAGCGTGTGCCTGATCCCTTGTACATATTCCCTGTTCGCATTAATCGCCATCACTGCTCTGACATTCTCAAATGAAAGTCTTTTGATTCCAAGTGTCTGTCTCCTTCTCTGTCTCTCTTGTTCTCTTTCGGTCTCTGGATAGGCTCTTCAAAGCTCCGCGATCATTAAACATCCACCGGCCCTCTGGCACTTTGGCCAGGTGTCTTGACTAAGCTCCAGCAGATGACTTGGTCCAAGTATCCGGCGCATTTAATCATGTTTGAGGAGCAGGCGCTGCTCCCAGTCTGACTCTCTGCTTAAATAAAGCTTGATTGAAATGACTAAACCTCGGCCCCAGCTGCACTAAAGGTGGATCATTAGAGGAAGTGCTTTTCAACATGGACAGCTTATGATACATTATTATTATACTGTGATACATTGTTAGAGAAAAGATTAACTCGGATGGGCTTCTGTATATGAGAGAGAGAGAGAAAGAAAGATGGAAATACAGAGACATACAGTAGAAAGAGACAGGAGAGACAGCCGGAAAGACACAACTACACACACACACACACAGATAGCATGAGATATTACCAGCAGGTTTAATAAAGATTGATGTAGAGGTGTTGATTTTTTTCACTTTTAATCGAAAGTGATGTAAATGTGTTGATTTTTCTAAGCACTGGTCATGTTGTGTAATCTGTTGCTTTAGCGCACACACGTCTATCCGAAGCAATCTAGATGTGAAGTAGAACACAGTCCAGAGCCGCTGCTAGCAGCTGAAGGTTAAGGATTTTGCTCCTGGTCCCTGTAGTGGCTTGGGAGCAGTGCAAGAATTTCAGCTCTTTATTATTAAGGTCACTTTGTGAAAATTGCTTTTTTTTCTGTAAGGAGTGTGTCTGTGTGTATGTGTGTGTGTTTAGAAATGATAGGAAATAATATAGGAATGTGAACTCTGTACTAGCCTGAACTTGTCCAGTTTAGTCATCACAAGGATACTCCCTATTTTTAAACCATACATAATGGAAAATACAGTATATTGTATCCAAACTTCAATACGGAGTTGGCCGCCCTTTTGTAGCTATAACAGCTTCCACTCCTCTTGGAAGACTGTCCACCTGATTTTGGAGTGTTTCTGTGGGAATTCGTGCCCATTCATTCTTTAGAGCATTTATGAGGTCAGGCACTGATGTTGGACGAGAAGGCCTGGCTCGCAATCTCCTTTCCAGTTCATCCCAAAGGTGCTCGATGGGGTTGAGGTCACAGGGCTCAGTATTAGGGCCAGTCAAGTTCTTCCACACTGAACTCATCAAACCGTGTCTTTATGGTTTTTGTTTTGTGCACTGGGGAAACAAAGTTGGAAGCGGATAATTGTGTAAAATGTCTTGGTACGCTGACGCATTAAGAATGATCTTAACTGGGAATAAGGGGCCTGCTTGAAACACTTGAATTCAATAAGTAACAGGTTTGGACAAATACCTTTGTCCATATAGTATATTCTCTGATTGTGCACTGTATACTGATATATTTATACACAAATTAGCCCAAATATTTTTTCAACTTTATAGCTGCTCATACTACATCTTATACTCATGTTTGAATCATACGCACACACCATATTTTTACAGTTCTACACATTTATATTTTTATAGCCCACAGTTTACACTTTCATTTTGTACATTCTATATTTCTATTTCAATTTTAATTTAAACATTTGTAAATTGTAATTTACAAATAAAAGTGATTTAAAAATATAAATTTATAAATCCAAAATACTATATGCCCCACCCTAGGGTAGCAGCAAATATGGGTTGTTTTGCACATTTTGGGCTGTGTGTCTTCCCTTCCCATAATTCATTAAATAAAAACAATGTAGAAACTGGAGTAAATATGTTAAGGTTTATTCATGGTTTATTCTCATCATCTACGATATCATCAACATTAAAGAGTTGACAGGCGTGGGTGACTGAATGTTGAGAATCTCTCCACATGTGGAAAAAAAAAGTCTTTCGTTGCTCTTCAAACTTTTCACCGTCCTCCATATTTAGCTTGTTCGCTAAGCTGCTGTCAAATTTATTTGGTACTCAGCGATATGCAGTCAAGGACTTCCTGTCAGCGCCACTCTCGTTTCCTGTTTCAGAAGGGAATATATTAACATATCGAATCAAATTATAGAATCATTTCAAGATGGCCAAAACAGAGTGTTGGTTCTGATTAAACTTTTTTTATGTTATACATATTATACAGAAAATCTGTTTGCCAAAGAAGCTACGTCTAAAGTTTATGCAACATGAAAGTGGCCAATCTTGCTTCCCTAAAAATTTCAAGTTGCTAAGTTCAGCCGCTATGGAAAAATTATTTTATATGTGCCCCAAAAATGGCCATTTTACAGCGTTATACTATCTCCCTTCAAACTATAGTTACTTAAAATACAAGTTATTTATATTGATGATGCTTCTAGAAGCAAATGACCAGTAAAATTGTTACTTAAATAGTTTTTTGGAAAAAGCGTAAAAGCAAAAAATCTGTAGTGTCTGTAACCATGTCAAATTCATGTTAATTTTTTAAAAATAATTTAGAATAATATACTTTTTCAGGTTTATGTCTTTTTATGTAAAATCTAAACTGGCCAAGTTTAATTTGAATGACAATTAATATCATTCAAAGATTAAAAAATTTTTAAATTACAGACACTACATAAAAGGGCAGGAAATTTATAATATTTTGCAAATGTGTTTATTTTTAACTGATAAAAAAATGTAATGTGTATGCATATTTATAAAAAAAAAAATGAAGCATAGTTTGATAGATAAGAAGCATTAAGTAGTATGAAAAAGGGTGTTATATGATCCTGCCTAAAAATTTACTTTTTTACCTACTGTAGGTGTGACACTTTGTAGGACCAATATCATGTTTTGCAGAGAGGATTTACATCTAAAAACTGATGCTACAGTAGATAGTACAGTAGTAGACAAACAAGCAAGCAAACAAACAAATAAATAAATGAAAAGCCTGGAGAAATAAGTCTGTCCTGCTAAATCTTTTCATCTGTCCACAAAAACAACTTTTTACTTCATAATCAATGGGTAAACTGCATTTCTACGTCTTTACTCTCTAGAAAGAATTGATTTTTTAAAAAAGTGCAAATTTTTTTTCTCAGGATTTCATAATATTAAATAAATCTTAAAAGCAGTCAGTTAAAGAAACAAATTGCAAAGTTGGTATTTACTGGTATACAAAATGCTTCTCCACATGTTAAACAGAATATTCAGCTTTTAGATAACAACTAATTTATCAGAGTTAACTTGGGGCACACGTTGATGAATTATTTAAAATTCTCATAACTATGAATATCACAATCTTAAGGAAAACCATTTCCTAGCATCCTCTGCTGACAAAATAACCCCCTTTAAAGTTTTCCAGGCTGCTGGTCACGTTCACCTGCTCCTCATTTACTAATCACCACTTTAGCTTTGTATAGCTGATCTGTTTTTGCTGTTTGTTCTTTGCTTCCTTTCGTCTCTATGTCTAAAACATGTATTCTGTTTTGATCTCATCTGTATGTTTTTTTTTTTTTTATAGTTTCTCTCTTTTTAGTTTTTTCCCCTTTGTACCAAGCTTTTTTAAGTCTGTCTAGGAATTTGGTTCGGTTTTTGTCTGACTATTTTTTGTGCTTGACCTTGACAGGGACAATCTGATCATTTTGATTTATACATGTTTTCTCACACATTGTTAAAACTGCTATACAAATAAAATTGAACTTAACCTTCTGTTATTTTTAAATATCCATGTCTTAACATTTTGCATATTTTCTTTCTTATATTGTGAATTTCTGTGTCAGTTAATACAAAAAAAATCATTAGAAATGGTCTGTAAGAATTACTTGCATGTAAATACCCATAAAAAAAATGTGATGTGAACCCTAAATTTAATACGGTATGGATTTGCAGATGAAATCAGGCAACAGAATTAAAAAAGATTTCAAATTTGACTGATCTTGAATGCTGATTTGTGAGACATAATTCCAATATCTGTAATGTTTTTTAATCACTTTATAACCCGAGTTTAACTTTTCTCCCTCTTCACATACACATCACACTTGTGAAACGTCTCGAGGTATGAGTAGGCACCGATGGCAGCTCTGACACCGTGACAAGCCTGAAATGCTCCGATTATTTTCTGGCAAGTCAGAAATTTTTGTCCGGGTCGCTCGTGTGTGAAACACTGTTGTGACATGAAATGACATGTCTCATGCTGAGTGGGCGGGATTCACGCAGACATCTTCGATGATTCCCACAGGAGCAGGATCCTGGAATTAAATGGAGAAGCTTGGGGTCACATGCCAGCTCATCATTGCCTGATTGAGAGGCCCGAGGACCTTGTGTACTGCACAGTGTAAAACAGAGATGGTGTAGGAGTGTCAGGGGACGTCTTCCACTCGCTTTCTCACTCTTAGGATTAAAATCACGTTCCTAGTGGCTGACGGCATGTCTGTTTTTTTGTTCTCGGATAGATCAGGTGCAAAAACTCTAAATTTATGTTTTATGTCAGAGGTCATCAGTTAAGATAAGCCATTATTTGTCACATGTAGATTACTGCACAGTAAAAT
>JAOVVB010000043.1:4130907-4143321 GCA_028570985.1 Heterobranchus longifilis
TAATGTGTGTGTGTGTGTGTGTGTGTGTGTGTGTTAGTTTGAAGGCGCAGCAGGAGAGGAGTTCCAGGAGCAGGTCTCTCACTTGTGCAGTCAGCAGAGTCAGGCACTGGAGCTCATCAAGAACAAGCAGCGCAAAGACCCTCGCTTCGCCCACCTCATACAGGTAAGAGCGGCGTCCTGGGGGCAGTTCAGACCAGAGCGGCAAGTGTTCGATCGATTGAACTCTGACCTCGCTGTGTTGTTGTTGTCGTCAGGAATGCGAGGCGAGTCCTCACTGCCGCCGGCTACAGCTCAAAGACCTGCTGGTGTCCGAGATGCAGAGACTCACCAAGTACCCCCTCCTGCTGGACAACATCATCAAACACACCGAAGGTGCGCACGATTTAAAAAAGAAAACAAAACATGAAAATCCCTCTCTCCTGATCCGCTGTAGCTCCGCCCACCCGTTGACACCGTACCGTTTCTCCTCTACAGCCGCGTCTCCGGACCTGCAGTCTCTGCGGAGGGCGCAGGTGTGTTGCCGCGGGATACTGCAGGCCGTCAACGAGGTCGTCAGGGAGACGGAGCACCGACAGCTTCTCAGCCAATACCAGCGCAGGCTGGACTTGTCGCCTCTGGAGAGACAGGCCAATCCCGTCGCAGCGTCGTTCAAGGTACCGCCCACCTGGCGTCCCAAATGTTACTGGACCTGGAATATATATATATATATATATATTTTTTATTGAGTTCATACTAACGCTCTTTTCTCTCGGTAGAATCTGGACTTGACCACGAAGAGGATGATTCATGAAGGTCCTCTGACGTGGAAAGTCAGTAAAGACAAAGTTGTAGGTGAGAATATGATTATGAGCTTAATGACATCATCTGCAACCGACACTGTAACTTAAGCACGGCGCTGTTCCTCGTTTAAAAACGTGTGAAGGATGTGTTTATTCATGTGTGTGTTTCAGAGGTTCAGGCTCTGCTGCTCTCGGACCTCTTGGTGCTCCTCCAGAGAGGTCCGGATGACCGCCTGATCCTGCGCTGTCCGTCACGCTCGCTGGGCGGAGTCGGGAGCACCGACCATAAAACGCCGTTTTGCCCCGTGGTTCGGCTCAACTCCTCCCTCGTCAGGTCCAACGCCACGGGTACGTGTGTGCGGACGCCTGCGGGTTACTGAGTTAGGGCATGCTGGGAAAATATCCGTAGGAGAGTTTGTTTGATGGATTCTGTGTGTGTTTGTCAGATAACAAAGCCCTGTACGTGGTCAGCACGTCTGAGGGACAGATGTACGAGCTGGTGGCCGGAACGTCCTCGGAGAGAAACACGTACGTTTGTTTTCAGCGAGTATATAATCAATATGATGGTTATACAGCTTTTGAGGAATTTGCAACCTGATTTGTCTTTTTTTTTTTGCACAGCTGGAAAGATTTATTAGAAAAGACGATCGCATCAGACTCCGAAGGCGCTGCGTCCACAAAACAAGGATCACCAGCTCAGTAAGTTTGTTTCTCGCTATTGTGAGGGGAAAATCTTCTCATAAAACATTCACGTTGATCCTCCCGTCTCTCTTGTGTCTTCTCTAGATCCCTAGTTCGGCGATTACACGGAAATCACGTCAATCATGGTAAGTGAATCGTGTCATACGTGCGATTATATTCCTCATGACTCTTATTTCTTCTCACGGCCTCTCTGTGTGGTCTTTCAGACGGTTCACTGGCAGAAGAGACGAGTTCTGTGGAGAGAGATTTACAGAGCGATGATGAAAACGCCCTCGTTACGGACACACCAACCGACCAAACGGATTCCGTCCTCCACGATGACGCGCACAATAACCTGGAACCGAGACCGGAAGTCTCTGAGGCGGCGCTGCGAGCCGGTTAGGAAAACAAGACAAGGGACAAACAAATCAGTAGTGTCCCATGGAGTATTAGAGCCAATACGGGATAAAAAAAATAATGATAAAGTTGGAAGGGGGTGGGGCAGGAAATTACACAGTTTAAAACCCGAAATTTTTATGTTGAAGGTCGAAATGTTCTGAAAATTTTTATTTTTTTTTATTTGTGAACAAAGTTTTCTCTTTCAAACTTTTATTTTATTTTTTTATCAATGAAGGTATCCCCATATATACTTTGCGTTATGCCTGGAGTGGAAGATCTAATCAAACCTAACCTTGGATTGAATAACAAGGAAATACTTGTTATTTTAGCCCAGAATCACCAGAGCTTGAGTTTTTTTTCTTTCTTTTTTTCTCAAATGTTTTTTTTTTTTCTCTCTAGGAGTTTGAAGGTTTTTCTAAAAAAAACTTGCAACTTGAAGTTTTAAAAACTCAAATCCAACTCCTTCCAACTCTTCTCAACTTTTTTTTTAAATCTCGTAGTATTGTAAACTCTTATAGACGTAATCTTTTTTTAAAGAATTTTTAATAAACTTTCTCTTGCTTCCTCTCAGTTGAGACGCTCAGACAGTTAATCTTCCGAGATCTTGAAGATGGGTGGAGCCAAGATTCAGATGACACGCCTACCAACGAAACAGCCAACGAAAGAAGCCCGTTCACAGACCGCCCGGGGTCAGAGGTGTCCGAGCCTAGCTTTAGCGAAAGCTCCAGTCAGTCAGTGCAGGATCAGGTTGATGCTCCGCCCCTAGAGGCGGAGCGACCGACTCTTCAGGTGATAAGGAAAGGTGAGGACTGAGTTACCGCAGCTGGGTTTAGCGGATATTTACAAATACCATCATGACGTTTGTTAGTTTAGTAGTTAACAAGAATATGAGCACATTCTGTGATGTCACACAATTATAGACGTGACCCGCATTAACCTGATGTACAAATTAATTGATAACCAGGAAGTCAATATTGTTCATTCATAATGAACAATATGAATATTCATGAATATTATGGGATATTTGAACAGAACTCAATACTGTAAAAATGTGTTGCGTTGTGAAACAAATTAGTTTTATTTGAGCTCTGGCACATCACATTTCAACACCTAAATTCATATTTTATTTCACATACACTGCCATATACAGTATGACTATAGACGGTGCAATTAAATGAAAACTAGAATATTTTTATAGATGTAATACAAAAATATGAATTTTAAAAAGTTAGTTATAAAAATTTAGAATAAAAAAAAATGAATATATGCAAATTTACCAAAATTATATAGTTAAAATTGATGTGTATAATCATATATAAATTTATATAAAGTATTTTCTATTTAAATTATATATGAAGTTATAAGTATATAAGTTATTATATATAAAAGGTATAAAGGTATATACAGATGGGCAAATCCTGTACTTAAGTAAAAGTAGAGATTCCCCAGGACAAATATTACTCGGGTAAAAGTTGAAGTCCATCATTTGCATGTGTACTTGAGTAAAAGTACCAAAGTACCCGCCTTCAAATTTACTCAAGTACTAAAAGTAAAGGCTCACTGGAGCCTTTCATAACAAAACTCTTTCTTTCCCTCTCTCTCCCATTTTTTTTGTCGCTGCCTTCAACCGGCTCCGTTTCTGATTCCACCACTGACAAATGTAGTTTAGTAGGAGTACAGATACTTGATTTTAGGATGAAAACTAAGGATTAAAAAAGTATGGGGTGAAAGTATCCTGTAATAAAAACAAACTTAAGTAAAGTACAGATATGTGAACTCAAGTAAATTATCCTCAGTTACCTACTACCTCTGTACAGATGTTGATGGACAGATGTTCTTTTTTCAGAGTCATTGTGGAGACATTGATTGTGTTAGCATCAGAGGTAGGTTTAGGATGGTAGGAGGGCATTAGGATGAGTCTAATCTGGATACTTTTGCAATTTTCGCAATTTTATTACAAAATATTCTTTAGACATTATTACTTTGTTCAGAATAATAAATGCACTGAACATTTTTATTATCCACCATAAATAATTTCTAAGCTGCGTTCAGGGTTTTTTAATTGTTAATGTGATTCATTTGGATGTGTACGAGAGGCGTTCAAGTCAAACTGGGACTTGTGATGAAACGTCTGATTAACTTATTGGCATTTACAGAAGACTATAAGCACAGTGCGGTGATGCAAACGCTTTAAAGAAGGATGTCTGTAAATGATGATCTCGGGCGAGGTGGCTCGGAGCGCACTGCACTCGTTCCAGTGAACGTTCAGTGAGTCACCTGATCCTTGAAAATCGTTGGATTACTCGTCACCAACTTGCAGATGAGACACGTCTGTCTGTGTGAACTGTACACACAATCATTCAGCAGCACTACTTGCACATTACTCCCTCACTCCAAGACATTTCCACACATTCAGGCCATTAAAGGAGTTCCTGGGAGGCCAGGGTTCAAATGTTAATTCTCTTTTAACATCAGACGTCCCAGTTTGACTCGAACGCCCCTCGTATAATTATCAATATTTTTTCCATTGTGCCTCTGTCTAACATTTTCTTCTCTCTCTCTCTCCCCCACTCTCTCTGCATGTGCTCAGAGCTTGCTGTAATGAGCCTGATGTAATCTTAATGCACTTTTCCTTGTTTTTTTCCATCTCACTTCTCTCTCTCTCTAAAACGCACATATACACACCTCATACTCACCTCATTTCTCCTTGTTTTTACTTTTGGTGATCTAATTTCACCCCACGCACGCTCTCTCTCTCACACACACACTCTCATGCACCTCTCACACTTGTATCCACACACACACACACACACACACACACCCCTCCACCACTGTTCCTCTACCTGTCCTTCATGCACAGCTGTGGGTGTGGGCTCTTCTTCTAATCCCGATGACATCCCTGATGTCACCTTCATCCAAACTACCGAATCAAAAGGTGGGATCAATACACCGGATCCACAACAGATTCTTCATTAGGGATGCACCGATCCTGCCTCATGTCTTAGGCACCAAAACCATTCAGTGTTTCCTAACATAACTTATAAAATGAATAAATAAACAACATTAGAGGAGAATATTTGCCTGGCTGTAAAGAAAAAGCAGTGCATGAAAATAGGAATGCGCGAGTGTGACGAAGTTGCGAATGGCAGAAGCAAAAGACGCCTTTGAAAACATTTCTACATGAAGGAAGCTTATGTAAAGAATAATAAAACAAACACAGTCGATATTTGTTGTGAAAACTCTTTGCTTGAAAATAAGTACACGTGTGCAGTTTTATACGTAAAACAGCTGTTAGGTTTTACTGAGTGTGCTGAATAACATGAGTTCTTCTGCGATCACACTTCACAGGCATGCAGACAATCTTTCATGTTTTTTTGTTTATTTTATTGTTTTGTCATGTTCAGAAATAGTGAATGGTTTTGTACATCATAATGCAGGCATGATCAACATATTTAACACAATTTGTACTACAGATAATACACTGCCTAAGACTTGCGCAATACTATATATTAGTTATGATATATGGTATGATATGCTGGTATATTGATGCAGATTTTTCTATTTCCTCCTTTTTTTTTTTTTTTCTTCAGCACCCCTCAGAAACCATCATGTAGTCCTTTTTTTAAATACTGGATCTCATTCGCATAGTTCAAAATAGGCACGAGTGAGAAATGTACGCGTACGTGTAAAGCAGCACTCTAACAATATTTCCGTCCTGCCTGAGGTTGTGGAGTTATATAAAAGCAGTGCAGAAATAAAAGTGCTAAATAATAGACAGAGCATCACATTAACCTCACTCACTCACCTGCTCTTGCTCGACTAGTTAAAAATGACCATGTTTTGAGGAAATATGATCTCCTTGAAGTTCTTAGCTTTACGATTTCTCAGTCCATTTCTTTTCCCCCCTCAGAGTTTATTAAATTTTCACCAACTTCATGGATTTGTTAGTTTCGTCTTGCGCCATTTTTTTTTTTTAGTTTGTTTCACAGCTTATTCTAAAAACTTTTAACACATCGAAAATTAAATGCTTGATATGAAGATATTAAAGCAATTTGTAATAACATTTTTACATAAAACATCGTCCAGTGCACGAAGGCAATCAGCGTACATGACTTGAAAATGAGCATTAAGAAATGTGTTGTTGATTTATTTCCAGTCTGATCCGATTAAACAGAATGGCGTTAATTATAAACATTTATATGAAGTCGTTCAAGGTAGATCGTTCCTTTTAACTGATCTTATTAAAACAAACCAGCCTATTATTCTAATATACACTATATTGCCAAAAGTATTCGCTCGCCTGCCTTCACATGGATATGAACTTGAGTAACATCTAATTCCTAATCCGTAGGATTTAATATGATGTTGGCCCCGCCCCCTTGGGTTAGGAAGGTTTTCCAGAAGCACATTTGTGAAACCAGACAGTGATGTTGGACGAGAAGGCCTGGCTCGCATTCTCCGCCCCTAATTCATCCCAAAGGTGTTCAGGATTCTGTGTCGGCCAGTCAAGTTCTTCCACACCAAACTCGCTCATCCTTGTCTTCATGGACCGTTGCTTTGTGCACTGGTGCGCAGTCATGTTGGAACTGGTGTGGGGTTGTTTTTCAGGAGATGGTTCTCGGACCCTTCTTTCCAGTGAAAGGAACTCTTAGCATCAGCATACGAAGACATTTTGGACAATTTCTTGCTCCCAACTTTGTGGGAACAGTTTGGGGACGGCGTGTTCCTGTTCCAACATGACTTTCTTGTCCAACATCATTGTCTGATTTCACAAATGCACTTCTGGAAGAATGGTTAAATATTCCCATGAACACTGTGCTAGAACTTGTGGAAATCCTTCACAGAAGAGTTGAAGCTGTTAGAGCTGCAAAGGGGGCGGGGCCAACATCATATTAATATTAAACCCTATGGATTAGGAATCGGATGTCAATCAGGTTCATATGCATGTTAAGGCAGGAGAGTGAATACTTTTGCAATATCGTGTATAGTGATGATGTATTGTTATGATGTATTCTGGTGGTATTTGTGCTGTACCTGTCCACCTTGTGGTTTCAGTTTGCGCTCTCGTCTCGGTCTCTAGGGAACGTTTTCTACCTGGTGATGCCGAAAGACCAGCACGGAGCTCTTACAGGTGAGAGCAGCACAGACGAGGTGAGAGACCCGAGTCCTTCGATAGCACCGGAAGCCGTTTCGTCTTCACAGCAAGGTGAGGAAGAGCAGGAAACGTCGCGACGCTCGCGTTCGGAGGTGACGAGCAACGCGTCTGAGCTCAGCCAATCACGGAGCGCGCAGCGGCACGTCATCAAGAACATGGAGGAGATTTTACAGACGGTGGACGAGCTGATGAAAAAGCTGCATCGGCTCAGGGTAAACACCATCACACAACACACACACACACACACGGATACAAGCGCACAGCTGTCATGCAGTGAATATCCGTCCTGATTTCTGAGAGCCGTTTGCCTTTTTTGTTCCCTTACAGGAAATCGAAATGGAGCATTACAGCCTTGTGAAGACGGAGATGATGAAGTCTCCTGTAAGGCAAAATTCAGCCGACGTCATGCACACGTCCGCGTCTGTGGTCAGGATGCCATCCATGGACAGAGGGGCAGGAGACGGTGAGGCAAAGCTGAGCTTAAAAAAAAAAAAAAAAAAGAGAAATTAAACCATGTGTCATGCTTCACTGACCTGGTACACAATGAACAAGTTGTGTATAGTCTGTAAATTATATCACGTATAGACTCAGAGTAGAAATCAACCTTGAACGACGTATATATTAAACTTTATAACATGTGACCTTTAAAGGTGGAATAGTTAATATTTTACCTGTTGTACAAATAATGTGGAAAATTATGTAGAAATAATAACGTCAACACCCCGTGACATCGGATTAATTCATTATAAGAAGTTGTTGCGTGTTTATAGAGCTGTAAAATGGCTTTCTAGCTGTTAACTACGAGGTGCGTTCAAGTCAACCCAAGACTTGTGATGAAATTTCTAATGAATGAATGAAGGAGAATAAAACCGATTGACACTTACAGAAGACTTCAAGACCTTAGTACGGGGATGAGACTCTTAAGATATATTGCATGATGCAAACGTTTAAAAAAAAAATGCCGTCTATCCGACCGAGATGAGACTCAGATGAACATTTAGCAAGTTGAACGTCTGATCCTTGAAAATGGACAGATAACGTGTCGGAAACTTGCAGAAGAGACGCATCTGTCTGTGGGAACTGTACACACAATCATTACAGGAACTCAGCAGGGAGTTATTGCCTCAACCTCGTACAGTCCTGACCTCGCTCCAAGCCAACTCCACATGTCTGGGCCATTACAGGAGTTCCTGGGAGGCCAGGGTTTGAGATTTGAAGCAGACAGTCTGATCATGGCTCTGGTGTACTGAGAGAACTTTCTACTCTAAAGGTGTCCAAGCACTAGTGAAAGACTGTGATGTGAGAAGTGCATTAGTGTATCAGGGGATTATATTGCGCTTTGTATGTGATATCTTGACGAATCTTGCTAATGTTAGTTGAATTGCTCTATTTGTTGGGGGGGCAAAGCTTTTAATGTACTTTGAATGCCATTTATGAGTTTTGTAATGAAAACCGAATTGAAATTTGTTGCTGTTAATTAAGGCCGGTGTCATTTCACCTCGTAATCTCAGTCTCCCAAAGATAAAACATACATTTGCATTATTGGTTACAGGTTAGTTAATGTAACAATATGCTCATTTTCTTCTCTCTCTCTCTCTCTGCAGGTAAAGAAGGCGACGCTACAGAAGCCGTTCAGCCTGTTGTTCAGTCCACAGGATTCTGAGACTCAAGCACACACACATGTACACACATACACACACATTATGTGCTGAAGGATTTTGAAATGAAACTTTAAAAAAAAAAAAAAAAAAACAACCTAAGGGACCGGTATTTCTGTCATCCTATGTAGCTCCTTCGTCCAATCCCAGCATGCTTTGCTCCTGGGAGAAGCCAGGAATGTGATGTATGTTGTTCGTGTTCTCCGTCACCTATAAAGTGCGAGAAAGAGAGAGAGAGGACAGAAGACGCTTCAGCACACGGAAGCCGGAAAGCAAGAAGAGAAGAAAGAAAGAATGTTAAAAGAAGGCAAAGCGAGGTCGGTATGATGGAAACACTAATGAAGGTTCAACGAAGGAAGGCGAGCTCGAACGGGATTGGCTGAGGAAATGACTCCGCCCTCTGAAGGAAGCCCCAGCACTTTACCCTGCTGTATGTTGTAGAATCCGTAACTCGCGCTCATCCGTCTCGTCTCGCCTCGGTTTAAGTGGTCTTGGTTTCCCATGATGCACCTGTGTGAGCCATCACCTTATACTGTGTGTGTGAATGCAAGACGTTTAACATATACACACACAAACAGTCTTCAGGTTGTTTTGCACTGTGGTCCTGAGTGAGGATGTTGCATTACCATCATTGTGTACGGTTGTAGCGTTTCAATGACAAACACTATGCGAGAGAGGAAGCGATGAAGGACTTGCGAGGGTTTCGGTTTAGATTTTGTTGCGTTTCTGTGTTTAATCTCTACGCAGGAAACCATCTTCGCTACACTGTCAGGAAAAGCAGAAAACGTACCGATCCTCGTCACTGGGGACGTCTTTCCTACCCTAAGTGTATATGTGCTGTGTACCTGAAAAATAATACCATGTGAAAGGTATAACGGAGGTTCCTACAGCCCGGCTGTGCACCTTGTTCAAAATGTGTCCTTGTGCTAGTAGTGTGTCGGTATACGGTACCACGCCAGTGACGAGGGAAGGTACGTTTTAGTCATTTACTCCATCTTCCTTCTGAGAAAGAGTATGTAGCGCACCATCACCACCACTGCTGCAATACACACTACGATATCGCTGTGTCTGCAGCGATGGAAAGGCGAGAGGGACATACTGTAAAGTTTCAACTCTCACCACACCTCAGCGGAGATGCATTAAGGGATTCGATCTATCCCATTTCACACTGAACTGGGATCAGGTCGGCTCCCAGGTCACTAAAGGACACGGCTAATCCGAGAACACGTCGGTCAGGGTGGTGTGTCTAGTGAAAGAGGTCCAAGTGAAATTCAGTGGTAGTCAGTACTGCGGACCTAAAAGTGATGGGAGCTGGATTTGATCCATCTCCTTCTGTAAGTCCAACTGATTAATCTGTAACCTATAAAACAACACAAAACATTGAGGTGACTTCACCTCCTGGGGTTTGACCCTTCCTGGGGTTTTATTTTGACTTTGACTTGATGGGAGGAGTTGGATCAGGTCTAACTCCACCCCTACAGTTTTATCTGGACTCTGACTCCACCTATTACAGTTTTCTTTTGTCTGAGATGGGAGGAGCTGGATCAGGTCTGACTCCACCCCCTACCTTTTTTTTGGACTCTGGTGCTAGATCAGATTTGAGCCAATCCCTTGGTATTTTGTTTTATTTAGGCTTTACTAGATGGGAGGAGCTGGAACAGATCTGACTCCACCCCCTGGTGTTTTATTTAAATTTCACCTAGAAAGAAGGTGAATCCACCCCCCTGAAGTTTAGTTTTATTTAGACTTAACCTACCCAGGTCTGACTTGGACTTTTATTTGGCTCCTCCCCCTGATGGGAGGAATTGGATCTGGTCATAATCCACCCCTTGGAGTTTTGAATCCATCCAGGTAGCAGAAACTGGATGAGATCCAACTCCACCCCCTTGGAATTCTGCTTCTGTAGCAATCGGTGCTTAAAACTTTCTTCCTGGGTTAATCAAGAACCTGGTCACTACAACATTGAGCATAATGTCACTAGTTACTACAAAATTTATACAAAAAAGTGTAATAAATTAACAGTATTTAATGCTAAGCCTTACATCAGTGTAAAGAAATTCGAAAGTTAACAATGATGCCATGATGAAGGTTGTGATTGATAGATGAGCGGTAACCTAAGTTCTGCCCCTTGTTGCCAAACATGTCTGTCACTGAGCAAAATCAGACTATATCTCATTTGCCTAACACTAAGTTAATCTCTGTAGTGTTGAGCCTGGAAGATCTAACACACAAAAGGGAGAAGGAAGAGGAATTTGTCCACTGCTGAGGTTTATCAGTACGAGTGGGTCGAGTCTGTGCGTGTTTAACTACTGCGTAACTCAGGTGGAGAAATGTTGACCCTATTTCTCTTCTTAGCTTTAACTTATGCACAGTTTTTCATCATCTCACCAATTTTTTTTATTTCATTTCAATCTTTCCCTCTTCAACCCTGTCTCTTCCATCTCCACATACTTTTTTTCCTGTAAAAATTAAAATGCACAATGTGGGGGAAAGCCAACTGAAAGAGCCAGAGCTTGTGGAAACTACTGTGTGCATATAATTCTTTATTATTTTATTATTATTATTGTTGCTATTATTATTCTCAATGTTGTTTACTCATGTAATATAGCTACCACACTTTTGTTTTATAAATGTTCTTTTTATGTAAAGCTCTAGTTATTCCTTTGATTTTATTTTTGTAGATATGGGACAAAAATGTGTAAATTATTTTATCTCCCTGTTTTAAAAAAGGCAAGATTGCTTAGCTGCACAGAAGGAGACTGTAAAAAAAATGATCACGTCTCATTTGTTTTGTGATGTTAAAAATTGAATAATTAAATAAAATGTGTTGCAATTATCAAAAGTACACTGAGTTAACTTTTTTTTTCAAGTCCGTGATTAAAATGTTGAGGAATTCACTAACTGGAGGACGGTATATGATTACAGCTGTTCGGTAGTGCTGATTGTAAAACGTTCCCCGGGTGCACTTGGATCAAATCTACAGGGGGACTATAAAGATTGGACTTTGGAGTGATGGAAAAAGGTCATGTTGTCTGATGATTCCAGAATGTTCCTATTCCAGAGCAATGGGGGCATCAGGGTAAGAAGGGAAGTGCATGAAGTGATGCACAGTGTCCACTGTACAAGCCTCTGGAGAAAGTGTTATGATCTGGGGGCGCTTCAGTTGCTCCGGTCTAGTCTCAGCAACGTTATGTGGCAATAAAATAAAATCAGCTGACGACTAGGTTATTACATTTTTCCTTTTTTCCCCCTTGATGGCACGGGTATATACAGTACAAGGACAACAATGCCAAGATTCATTGGGCTCAAATTGTAAAAACGATGGCTCTGAGAGCACAAGGAATCATTTTTAAACATTATTTGGCCACCATAGTCTTGAGTTTGACTCGTGCACAAAAATGAATGCAACTGGTTTGTGTGTGTAATCAACGCTAAAGGTGATCCAAATATGTTTCCTTAGCAACATGATGCACTTTTGATTGTGAAGGTGAAATTTTTATTTCTTATCATGTTCTACACATTTTTCAGGTTATTAAAAAAAATCCGCTATTGCACCAGGTGAACGGGTTTGATTCCTGCCTCGGGGTCTATGTGTGTGGGCTTGGGATGTTCTCTGCATGCTTTGTGGGTTTCCTCCAGGTGTACTCAGTTTCCTCCTACAATCCAAAGACAAGCAGATCAGGCTAATTGTTGTTCCCGAATTGCCCGTAGTGTGTGCGTATGTCCTGCAATTAAAATCCAC
>JAOVVB010000043.1:4145766-4164743 GCA_028570985.1 Heterobranchus longifilis
ATTGTGTATGTGTGAGAAAAATGTGTCTAGATAATAATGAGATGAATGAATGATGAATGAAATGTCTCTGATGAGCACATATAAAGTACATATACAGTTAGTTTGGATAAATGTGTATTAGAAATATGGACTTTATTACCAGTGTTTAATGACTAGGTACTTTTCACTCATCCTGTATGAAAACAAAATGTATCTTATATGTCATGCATTTCCCCTTTTCACCCGAAACAACTTAAATTGACATCTCATGAACTCTGAATTCATGCATGTGAGAAGATTTGTATCTACAATTTTTATGAACCTACAGTTAGTCACAATACAGCAGTCTTGGAGCAGAGAGGGTTCAGGGTCTTGCTCAGAGGCAGTTCGGTGGTACTGGGACTTGAACCCATGACCTTCAGTAACACAGAATTTGAAGCCAGGCAACATCATACTACGACTTTTATATCTCAGAAAAACATCATATGAGCAATCAGAATGTGGAATTAAAGACAAACCCCAGAGCAGATCCAAAGACAAGTAGAGTAGGCTAACTGTTGTTCTGCCCAACTTTTTTTTGTGTGTGAGACTTTACGAGTCGACTCGTGCACTCGGCTCATTCGGGAGAGTCGTTCGGGATTCGTGTGGGACGGGAGCAGGAACATGGGGGAGGAGAAGCCGCGGCTCGGGGCGTAGTCGCTCCAGCAGCCACTAGGTTTGAATGAAAGCAGACGGAAATACGAGGAACAGGAATAACTGATCAGGAGAGGAAACCGACTCCGAAAGGACCCGAAGTGGCTCCGACAGAACACTCGCACAATTTGTTGGGTTTTTGCAGTTTTTGTGAGTTTGTGCAAAGTGGATGAGATACTTTTTTTTTTTTTTTTTTACAAAAAAGTCGGGATGATTTGGGGGAAATGGGACGATCGGACCGAACTCCTGTGCATGGAGTCCTGGTAACGAAACCAGTCGTTTTTTTCTCCTCTCTTGCCGTGTGCTGTTTAATGCAGCTCGTTCGAGTCCCAGCACTCGAGTGATGAATGAGCGATAGTATTCACACCCATTCACTCACACAGCGGGGTTCAGGAGTAGCCCTCTCTCCTTCTCTCCCTCACACACACACACACACACACGCTGAATGATCTTGGATCATCTCATGGATGGTTTTTGTGTGCATTCCAACAATCTGTAATCGCGCTCTGCTTTTAAGCCTCAGCTTTGATCTTTTAAAACCTCGTTTGATCGGAGGCGGATTTCAAGAAAAGCTGTTGCTACTTTTTTATTATCATTTTTTTTTATTCGTTTCCAGTTTTTTGGGCTTCTCTTTGTGTTACAGGATCCTCACCAGTGCACTAGAGTCCCTCCTGAAGAAAGGTAAGTCGCCTTTCCAAGCGTTTTGTTCACACGGTTTCTTTCCCAGAATCACTCTTTGTTGATTTGTTACTTTGTTGCCAGAGCGCCTTTTTGTTTCTTTTTTGGTTTCGTTCTTCTTCTTTTTTTTTTGACTTCATACAATTCACACACAGCTTGCAAACAACCCTGCACTGATTTATTATTTATAAGCCCTTGTCCTGTAAACACATTCAATACTTTTTCTTTCTCTTTCTTTTCCCCCTCTGTTTAAATGATGGAAATTGAATCCTTCTTGCCTGACGCTTCTTTGTCTCAATAGTTTTTGTGTGAAACTACTTTTCTTCATTTCACTCATCAGAACACTTTGCATCGTTTCCCCCTATTTATTTATTATTTTTTTTTTTTAACCAAGCTTTATCTGCGAACAGTGATGAGTGTTTTCCCCCTCCTGTGTTTGAACACACACACACGCTCTCATCTCATTGAGTTTGTTTAACTAAACTACAGCCCGAGTGTGTGAGCTGAGACTTTTTACGTCGTTGCACTGTGGGTGGTCTGTGTTACAGATTTTTATTTTTATTATCTTTTTAAATCTAACGTAATAAAATATCATGGGATAACTGTACAAGTGGTGCAGCCTATGTGACATGCACAAACTTAAGCCGAGCAACGTGCATCATTTATTTATTTATTTATTTATTTATAGTTCTCTCGGCGCAGGCCTGAAAGCCTCGGGCTCTCCTTGAGTGGGCGGCCGGGCGTCGTGCGACCTTCCCCCGCTCTCACCTCCACTCCCACCCCGAGGCTTTTAGGCCTTCCGCCAGTGCAGCCTTTAACTCGCCTGGCTCTCAGTTTAGTAACCTGATCTCATTACTGCACATAGCTACAGTACAATAGCTCAGCTTTTGTATGTTTATGAATTCTTTTCTAAATACAAATAAGTCCATACACTGTTTAAGCCATTTTAAAACTATATTTCTTCTTTTTAAGTGCACATAATTTAGTTGTATTTCAACCTAATTTTCCCAGTCAGACTTGGGATAATGGGTAACTCGATATCGCAGCTTTAATAACCACATGTGAGACACGTTGGATCATAAATCAACCCCATTCCACCTCTCAAATCACACGAATCCTTTGTCTTTTTCTTATCCTATCACTTTGAACCTCATTCTGCATTTGGAAAACAATTCACCACCTGAATTGAGTCTGAATGCAACATTAGGCCCAAATGAAGCCATTGGATATGTCCCAAACCCCACACACACACACACACACTATTACTCTACATCGCATATCGAAATCCTACACCACTAATGGGGTGTACAGTATATGTGTATTTGCGGTTACGGGCGTAGCTCGGGATGATGGGAATAAGAGAAATGGAAAACAGTAAGGTCACGCGGATCCAATACTGAGTGTCTCTGTTTCCGGGTCGATATTGACTTCCCGTCTTTGTTCACTTCCGAAATATGATAAGCTGTAAATGCGAACAGATTTTTAAAATTTATTTATTTCAGAACAAGCTATTGGGTTACGTTACTTTTTGTACTCGCAGGTATTTTGTTTTACAGTAAAATGATAGTCGTGACGTCCAATTTAAAAACACATAGAAAACAAAATACGACTCAACAAAATAACAATAGCATGATACAAGTGCTCAAAGCTCCACCACTCAGGACATATCATTAATCTTATATCCTCTTGAGACCCGATTGTCCTCATATGAAGACATGACATTTTCTCCCAGTTTCATTGTCTATATATATCCTTGTACCATTCTCATATGAGGACTGTTGGGTATAATGTCTTTCTGGTTGAATAGAATTTAATTGAATCAGCTATGAATAAAGGTAAAAAGTCAAGAGAAATTGCAATGTACTCTAAATAAATAAACGGATAAATAAATAACTACAAATAAATAAATAATACCTGTACACCATATTCAAAAGCAGGAACAAAGCTGTTTTTATGCCACTTTGTTCTGCACTATGGGATTAAAAACCTCTGTATCAATTCTTTTAGATTTTATTAAAAATGGAACACTAAAGATCCATGTTTGTTCTTTGCATGTTCTTGCATCATTGGAGGCGACCAGCTGTAGTTTCATTCTCTTGTTCACTCTTGATGCTTGTTAACACATCTTTGTTTTTATCCTGTGAATGAAATCTCTGAAACCTGCTGTTACATGGTGTAACAAGCCACTTCAGATTGATAGGCGGCACGTGTTGGGAACCTGGCCTCAACAAATGGTGTCCCTAACTTGTCTGATCAGCTTTGTAAACAATTCCTGGCAAGTGTGTTTGTCTCTGCAGGAGTGTAAGGGTGAGGGAGTGAGAGAGAAACACTTGTTAAGCAAGCCTCGGTTTTTGTGTACAAGCCGCCTTCTTCTTCTCGTATGAAACCTGTTAGGTCCGGGAAGAAAGAAAAGACCGTAATAAAAAGTGTAGCAGTTCAACAATTAGATGATCGTATTGGGAATTCTTAGAAATGTCAAGCCTGGGGTTATTTTTAGGCTGACTGTCTCTGTCTCGCTCTCACACACAACCAGGTAGACACAAACGGATCTCTGTGACATTTCTGTCTTAATGCTGTAGGCCCTTGTGGTCAAAGGTCACATGACCATAGAGACACAGCCCCCATGCCATTCTCAGCTCCTGTACCCCCTTATTCATTCCCATGGTAACAGCCAAGCTCGGTAACCCCGGATACGACGGCCGATGCCTGGGGAATGTGTGTGAGAGAGAGAGAATGATGAGACCTTGCTTTGAAAGCATGGATTGGAAACACCCAGGCCCAATTTTCTGGATTTCTCCGTTGTTGGGTCGGACGTTAGTTGCAATCTCGAAGTAAGTCACGTTAATATGTTTATATATACACTAATGTAATGTTGTAATCCTTTTTTAAGGCCTGCTCAGGGTGGTAAAATCGTCAGGATGTAACAGTATGTGTGCAGCTCTGAGATCATCAACCTGATTTGTAGCCTTTGTGAAAGCCTAGATAAGTTTGTTGTTGTTAAGGCTATTGTGTCGCCGTTAGAGATTCACAATGTGCTGAGAGTTTGTGAAATCGTTTCCTTTTGGGATTTTTCATTGTATCAGCCGCACCTCCCTCAGCTCTCAAGAGCAATTCCGCTCAGTTGTAACAACACCGTGTTGGAGCTTTTTTACCTCTCTTGTTTTTCTGCAGGTTTATTACATCTGTAAAATTTTTGCTAAAGCCAAGAAAAAAGAAAAAAAAAAACGAAATCCGGTCACAAATGTAGCTTTATCGTTCAATTCGCTCAAGTGACCTTTTGGATAATCATAGTGATATTGAGATGAAGGCTTGGAGCAGCATACAAAGCCAGGGTGAACGAATCATGCATGTTCGATGTTTCACATAGTAAGTGGAAGATCCAATGTGTCGCTCAGTTTCATCCTTTGATTCCCTGAAAATGGACTCCAATAATAGAAAAAGAGGGTGATTTAATAACGCACATCCAGCTAGTTCAGTGTATTAAAAGGCACATTCAGCGAGACGGTGTTCCTGCTATAAGCTCCAGGGTTCTGTCTTTGTGTCCCGTATAAAAGATGCCTGATTCTGTTAAGCGTCGATGTGTTTGATTACACATTAGTGCTCGCGTGTAGTAAGAACGTGAGTTATATGAGCACTACCTGCACATTCCTGATGGTGATCGGACCAGACGAGCCTGTTATCTGTGCATGCTGAATAATCCATCTGGTCGAATTGTTCACTGATTTGTGAAAGTCAGTGAAGAGTAGTTTTGTCTGTGATTTAAAACCGACAGCCTCCAGGGAGCCCAGGGCACTGAGTTTTCCACCACTATGTCGTCTGTGCAGATAACACAAACGATGGTATCAGAATCTGAAACATGCGCTGGGTAGGAGGAGCGGACAGATATGTGGGAGAACTGTACACATCAGTGCAACATGTAAAGCCATGTCGATTAGCAAGAAGGGGAGACAAATACAGATTATCGATTTAAGCACAGGCTTTTACTACCGTTACGTGCTTGTGTACTGTATGATGATGGAAAAGTTAAGAGAGATGTTATCCAGACACGGTGGTGTTAACTTGACAAGCTGTAATCATGATCACAATCCTTTTGGGATTAAAATGAAATAATGAAAAAGCATGTGTAAGCAATAGGAATGGAAATCACAAAGGACCACCTGATACGATATCACGATACCTAGGTGCCGATTCAGTTTGTATTTTATACATAGACATTTATACACACATTTAATATCAATATTACATTTTTTTTGTTAATTCTAAGCCAACTTGGCATGAAATTTGCTTCTACCACACAGGATTCTGTGCTGCCTGTACAAGGTGTGAATAGCTTAGAGTGCACCACCCTGTAAAATTACAGAGAAACGGTAACATTTTACCTCTTCAAATGCAAACATATTATATATAAATAAAGAAAGAAAAACTGGATAATTTTGATAAAAAAATGTGAGTTTGGAGATGTATGAATTGCCACATAAAAGAATAACAATACTTAATCGATTCTGGTCTGATTCTGTTGTTGTTAGTCTTTCGGCTGCTCCCGTCAAGGGTTCGCCGCAGGAAACCATCTCATCTGCGCACAAGTTGGCACAGGTTTTACACTAGATGCCCTTCCTGATGCAGCACTGCATCCAGTGCCTGGCTGGGCTTTGGACATTGGGTGGGAATTGAACCTGAGCTTTCTGCATAGCAGACGAGAAACCTACCACTAAGCCCACTAATGTCCTTCTCCCCATGTTTAGTAAACACGGATTTGTAATAATGTTTATCTTTCTAACCATAAACTCACCATACAGTAAAATATTCAGATTATAGTAGTTAAATTTAAGAATGTCTTAAGTTTAATCTGATTTGTTTTAATACATTTAAGGTCGCATCCAGTCGTTTCCAAACAGGTACAGTTGATGTGTAAACTAGGAGCAGAGCCAAGAGCTCCAAGATACCATAAGAGAAGATAGCGATCAAAGAGAAAACTCAAAATATGCAACTGCAAGTCATGCGTGAAGATGAAGCAAGGGGGCTTTAAGATGAGATGATCCAGAGGAACAGGGATTTGAGATGCTTCCTGAAAGCTGTAACGGGGATTGAGTGAGGAATCTCCTATAGGAAGTGTTTCTTTATGAGTCTGTAGTAAACTGGATGATAGTAGGATCTAATAAGTCGTTAAAGCGCGTCGGTGGTGTTTGTGCTGCGCGACGGCCCCGAAGGCAGGAAGCTCACAGGAGCTAGGGTGCGTGCGTGTCCGGGCAGGTGGACGACTTTGTCTTCTTCCACATTTCAAACCATCTTCCATCTAGACATCTTTACTATATTTAAAGCTTTTCAACTGGTTTGTGTATTTGGATTTTTCTTTATTTTTCTTTCAACTTGACCGTGTTCTCCATGTCCAGTTTAAAAGCCTGTTTTAATCACTTTTCCTATGTTTTTCTTCTTTTTTTTTGTTCCTGCACAGATTAGTCCTCCTTCATCTCTCCAGCCTCCAAAATAGATTCTCTCAGGAGTAAGGTTGAGCTGCTGAAGCTGCCGCTTGCTCTCTCGTCCAAATCCATCTCCGAGCGCAAAACCCAGCTGGCCGGGGCAACAGAGCGCCACAGGGGCGGAGCTGGGGTGTACAAACCCCGCCCACCGGCCCCAGACATGGACAACGAGTCCCAGTACTCGGGCTATTCCTACAAGTCGTCACATTCCCGTAGCTCTCGCAAGCACAGGTGTGTATACACACACACACACACGCAGATAAACACAGAGAGAGCTCTTACATTCTTCCCAAAAAACAACTGCAGTCGCCTAAAAATGGCACGGAGTCAAAGGAGTTTTTCTTGCAATACAAAATGACAGGAGTATTATAATAACTGTAGAACTATTTTTTTTAAAGTGGAAATATTTATTATAATCCATAATACTATAATAAGAAGCAATAAATACAAGCAATTTACACATTATATTTTCACTCGTACTGTGAGAGTACTGAAATGACTCTACTTTTCATAAATGAGTCACGTATATTGTGAATCGAAAAGCCTTAAACGTGCACGGTGCGTGAAATTCATCCGAATATTTCTTCTTGATGTGGGTTTCATCCGAGGAGGAGTTTTACACGACAGTCCCGTGAAGGCGCGCTGCATTTAGGGAAAGAAAGTCAAACCAAAAAAACACCCCCCCCCCCCCTTTTATTTTTTATTACCATGGCCACCTTATTTGCAAGTTTCAGTTTGAACATCTTTCGGCCTCTTGTGGTAGGAACATGGCGTAAAATTGCCACAGATTTCTTATTTATACCCAACCACTAATCCCCCAACCCTTCACTACACTGACTCTACAGCTATACATTTTAAAGGTGTTAATGTTTCTCTCTCTCTCTCTCTCTCTCTCTCACTTTCTCTCTCTCACTCTCTGTGCTTTTTTTTTTTTTCAAGTCACAAGATTAAATGAGAACATTTTACAGTCATTTTATGAAATCCTTCTCTGAATCCTTCTCTAAACTGTCATACCTGAATATATGTACTTTTAGATTGAATTATTTGGTTGAAACATTTATGTAAAGTGACTCACAGATCAGATGTTACTCGAGGATTGGGGAGCGTTGTTCTTCTGCACTTTAACTGCTGCACTACAAACAAATTAAAACATAAATAAGATGTAGTCATTCATAGGCGTGTATTATTTTTAATATAAAATTGTTGGTTCTATTCAGTTTTGCGTAAGGACTTGTTTGCGTGGAAATTATTTTTACTACACACTGACTCCAAAATAAAACTAAAAGTTATTTTTTGGGGGGTTTTTGCTTTTGATATATTTGATTTGCTTCCATGTTGCCATCTTTGTAGACCTACAGGTGGAGCACTTTAATCTGTTATGTGATGTGTTCCTTAGGCACGATGCTATGTTTTTGTTTTTTTTTTTATGTTTTTTTTTTTAAGCATTATTTATGGGTCTCAGTTTTGTGCTTTGTGATGTCACAGGGATCGCAGAGACAGACACCGCTCTAAGAGCAGAGACAGCAGAGGGGACAAATCGGTCACCATCCAAGCTCCTGGAGAGCCGCTGCTGGACACGGAGTCCACTCGTGGAGACGACAGGGTGAGCGCACGCTACAATTCTACCTACTCTTCTAAATCCCGGCTTGTAGGTTATTAATTTCTGTAGCTCTAAGGAGAGATCGTGTGTGACCTCATTGAAGACCATGTAGGAGGGTTTTTTTCACATGTGCTGGGTTTTATTTATTTTTTTAACTTGCTGGTGTAACTTGCTGGTTTTCCTGTCTGGCTTCTGTAGGTTGGTGTGGGTCTAATGTATTAATGTCTTTCATTTGTAGTGTGAAGATGATTCATCTTACGTTTATATCAGTAGGGCAGACTATGAGGGCATTACTCAGTGTACCAACAGTGGCCACTAGGTGGTGCTGCAGTCTGAAGCTCTGACCAACTTTACTGTAGGAGTCCAACTTAACTGTAGTTTAAATCAACGTAACCCAAGTATAACTGTATAGAAATATAAATATAACACCAAAAGATCTGGACAAACTATTTATTATTATTATTATTATTATTATATAAAAGATGAATTATCTAGTTGTTTCCTAAGTGCCAGAGCCGTGTTCTCCACATTCTCCATACTCCCTGGGCTTGGTTTGTTTTCTACTTACACTTTTCACTTCACACTTTTCTTCCCATTTCATCGTTGTTCCGTTTCTACATCTATAAGTATGCAGAGACAAGACAGCTGCTATATAACCTGCAGTATTCTGAAGTTTTATTTGCATGCGATATTTATTTATTTATTTGTTTCCACAGTTTCATTTCACAGTTCTTGTTCATCGTTTGCAAGCCAGCCGCTGGCATTTCTTTAGATGACCGCAGAGGAACTAAGACCCGGCAAACAGACACCATGTGTGAAAATGAGGCCTTCACACACGCTAGTTCGTTTTTCTCGCATGCGAAATAAAGTAAAAACTCTCGTTCGGTTTTGTACCACATCTAAAGAAATGAACTGAACAGCCAAAAAGGATGGGTGAGGGGTGAAAACATTTAGTTTTCCTTTTAATGAGTTGACATTGACATCTACATCTACATCGACCACGTTATCTCAGCCATGCACCGCGTACTTTTGCACCGCTGTCACTTTTAAACACTATATCTCAGTCGCGCATCTCGGTTTGCACTAATCTATTCACTGATTATACACCCTCATTCGCCTACACAGAGTTCTTTATATTTATATGTATGTGTGTGTAAATATATAATATGCATGCATGCTCGCTCCATATTGCATACTCAATATTTTTATATATACATGCACACACTTTAACAGTTATCTATTTTCTTTTTAAAACTCACATTGAATTATAGCAGCGATGTGTAGTTTTATGTTTCCTCTAAAGTTATCAGTAGTCGCGCCCTCATCAATGCTGTCATGTGATTGTCAGTAAAGGGGGCATATATTTTCCATTTTGAAGTGTGAATGCATTTTTTTGGGCCTGGCTGTATGGGGGTGTGTGTGTATATTAAACTTTATTATTTCAGTTAAAGCATGGTTTGACAATTTCTTAGTGCAACAACTTGCATTAATCTCCATCAGGATCGAAAAAGAATCTGTCTAGCTAGTGAAATACGTAGGCATTGGCTAAGTACACATTGAAATCACACACACATAACAAATTGTAGCGAAACTACTAGATGGATCTTTTATATCAATAAATAAAGTAGTTTTGTTTTGTAGTCTAAAGAAGCGGTTCGGCTCAGCAGGAAATCAGCCCGTGTGTGTGTGAGGGTGTAAAAGGATGTGGAAACTTGAGACATGGACCTCTAGACTGTGCACTATTAATTTTGCTTCATGTCAAGTTCATTGCCCTGCACTTTAACCCGGTTAAAGGAAACAAAAGCGAGGGCTGTGACGGATTTCTTTCCTGACGGTGTGAAAAGAAAAGGTTATCTATAGAGTAATGGCCTCACCTTACTGTTTGCTCATTGTTTTATTTTTTTAAAACTTGCTTAATAAACCTTCTTAAACTAGATACCAGAATTGTTTATCACATATTGATAATGTTGAATGTTTAGGAGATCATCTTGTTCATGTGATATCGCTTCCTCTCTGCGTGCAGGATGATAACTGGGGTGAGACGACTACAGTGGTGACCGGGACGTCCGAGCACAGCGTCTCCAATGAAGACCTGACGCGGGCGTCTAAAGAGCTGGAGGACTCGTCCCCGCTGCAGTGCAAGCGCTTCGCAGGACCGATTCTCAGCGGCGTGCTGGGTCTCTTCGCTCTGCTCACACCTCTGGCCTTCCTGCTGCTGCCTCAGGCGCTATGGAGGGACTCGCTGGAGCCGTGCGGGACGCCGTGCGAGGGCCTGTACGTCTCGCTCGCTTTCAAGCTGTTGGTGCTGGCCATCTCGACGTGGGCGCTGTTCCTCAGAGCGCCGCGGGCCACGCTGCCACGCTTCTTCGTCTTTCGCTGCCTGCTGCTGGCGCTCGTCTTCCTCTTTGTCGCCTCCTACTGGCTGTTCTACGGTGTGCGTGTGCTGGAGCCTCGGGAACGGGATTACCGCGGCATCGTGGGTTACGCGGTCTCGTTGGTGGACGCGCTGCTGTTCATTCAGTACCTGGCTCTGGTGCTGCTCGAGGTGCGACACCTCCGGCCCGCCTTCTGTCTCAAGGTGGTGCGTACGACAGACGGGGCCAGCCGCTTCTACAACATCGGCCATCTCAGGTACGTGTGTGTGTGTGTGTGTGTGGGAGAGAGATCAGGTAGTAGAGGTCTAATGTCTCGCATTGTTTAAGGGTCCAACTTGACTATTAGCTTCAGTCTGATTTATTATTCCTAAGTGTTCAACAAGTTTTCGTCTATAAGCTGTAGACATGGATTTTTCACTTTGTGTTGAGTTGCTGTTTCCAGTCAGTGAGTCAAATCCGGTGTGTTAAACGTGATCGAGTGCCTGACATCCCAGCAACAAGTGTTGTAGAAACCACAATGAACAATGCGCTGTAGTTAACACTTTCCTCACTGTTGTAACTTGTGTTAAAACCCAGAATTTCTTTCTTTATGGTGTGAATGCTGGATGTAGCAGTTCAACACCACTGTACCTCTACACTAGGGAAAGGAAGTGCAGGGATAAGGTCAGAGATCTTCAACTCCAGTCATGGAGGTCCGGTGTCCCTGCACAGTTGGGTGGCGATTCAGCTCAAACACAGCTGATTCAACTAATGTTATTTACCAGGTTCAGTGGGTGTGTTTAGATGTTTGGTGAAGTACAGACGGTGCTGGACACTGGCCCTCCAGGACTGGAGTTGAAGAGCCCTGTTCTACACATTCAATCTCCCATTTCAACTTAACCATGTAGAAAACAAATAAAAATGTGTATCGATCATAATAATCAGATTGACCTTAATGAGCAAGCCAAGGCAAGGAAAAACTTTGAGGTGGCAATAGGAAGAAACCTTGAGAGGAATCGAACTCAACAGGGAACCCATCTTCATCTGGAAATTCAACATAACAGAAGTTAACATGGAGTCCAGTTCAGTTTGGTACCAGGATGAGTCAGACAGGTGCAGACAGGTCCAAATCCGTGTGTTTTTCATCTGAATTTATAATTTCATAATGTTAGAAAGAAACAACATTGGAAAGCACTAAGGTATATCTAGAGGATATTGACTGCATTACCAATCTTGACCACTGGAGGGAGTATATAACCACTCTACAGTCTCAGATAATAAACCTTACTGTCTTAATCATGCATGGGTGATGTTTTGATATAAACTCATAGTCTTGTAAAGAGATGTAAGGAGATGACAATGATTACTTTATTCATTCCAAAGAGAAATTATAAGTTTTTCACATATCCCAGTTAGGAAGCTGGAGTCGGTGCGCAGGGTCAGCCAGGATACAGCACCTCTGGATCAGATGGGGTTAAGGACCTGGCTCAAGGGCTCAACAGTGGCAACTTGGCGGAGCCGGGGCCTGACCCTAGTAACCCACCACTGCCCGGTGATGATGATGATATTTATTGTGTATTTGTTGTGTTTCAGCATCCAGCGAGCTGCAGTGTGGGTGTTGGATCAGTACTACAGTGACTTCCCCGTCTATAACCCCGCTCTTCTAAACCTGCCCAAGTCCATCCTTTCCAAAAAGATGTCCGGCTTTAAGGTGTATTCCCTCGAAGGTAAGACACGAAAAAGACGGCATCATCTGCTTTGTACTTTATACTGTATATATATTTATCTCAGATATCTGCTCATATTTATAAGAGAACCCTTTAGTACTTGCATGTTGTAACATGTTGCATCATAAACATTTCCTTTCTCTTTCCACGTCAACCGATTTAGACATAATGACCAAAAGCTCTGAGGAAATACTTTAAAAGCAACCCCTTTTCCAGAGAAGCAGCGTCTCTAAGTATTTAGGTTTTCCGGTAGAGCCGTAACGTTTTAAAGTATTTAATTTCCATATTTATAACTCTCAGTGAAATGCATGCTGATCACGGGCAGAGCGTTTCTGGACAATGTGTCCACTGTGTATTTTTGCCGATGGATTTCTTTATCATTTGCGATCGTTTTCTATGCTTTTGTCTGCACGCGTCTCGCGCTAATACAGGCCGATGACCTTTATCGTAAATGCTTGCGGCTATGTGCAGCATTGCGGTGATCATTAGTAGGTCGCAGGACCACAACACGTACGCTATCAATTATCTGGAAACCCTGCGGAAGAGTGTTCTCTAAAGTGTCCTATAAACGCAACCCATATTTTATTGTCCTTTGTTTCAGCCTTGGACAATGCTGTTTAATTTTGGTTGTACATGAAAAAAGGAAGAGCGTTTCTTAAAAAAAAAGGGAAAAAATAAAGCACGGAGAATTTCTATAATTAGAATGGAATTGAATGTTCACCTTGTAACATCGTAATCGTTTCTTAGGAATACCAGTACCAAATAATCATTTTATATAAAGTGAAGTACAGCGTAAGTGTTTCGGAGGAACTTACATGGAAACAAATGAGACTTGACTTTGAGTCAGGACTAAAATAATTATTAGAGTCCCCCTCCTCCTCGTGTGTATCAAACAAGCCTGTCTTAAACTTTATCAGTTGCCATGACACCACTGTAAAAAGGAGATGTGGTTTGTGGCGGTTATTTCTGACACTTCCTTTAACACAACTGCTTTACTCTTTTGTGAGAGCACGCAGTAAGAGTAAACTGTGTGTTGTATTGTATATACTGAATAACCAAGGCTGCACATAATTAAAATACGATGTGCATGTTTGTGGGATGTATGCATGATATGCTAATATCCGCACGTTAAAAGTTTATTAGAATGTACAGTATTTATGTATTAATTAGGAGAAGGTGTTAAGTGTGATTTCAAGTACAGCCGTGGCCTAAAATTTCGAGAATGAAGCAACGTACTTAATATTTCCGTCAGTGTTTTTAGATCTTTTTGTCTGATGTTACTATTGAATATTAATGTATAATTACATGCATTTCATAAGCGTCAAAGGCTTTTATTGACAGTTACATTAGGTTTATCCAAAAATCCAATATCGGCAGGGTTGACCGCAGCCCTGACATGCTGTCTATCAACTTCTCGGCCACATCCTAACTGATGATGAGCCCATTCTTGCATAATCAAGGCTGGGAGTTTGTGAGAATTTGTACGCTTTTGTTTGTCCACCCACCCCTTGAGAATTGACCACAAGTTCTCAATGTCTTGAGAAAGATCTGATTAGTTTTCTGGCCATGAACTCAAGATTTTGATGTTCCCCGAGCCACTTAGTTATAACTTTTGCCTTATGACGAGGTGCTCCATCTTGCTGGAAACATCATTGTTCATCACCAGACTGTTCTTGGATGGTTGGGAGAAGTTGCTCTCGGATTGCCATTCTTTATTCACGGCTGTGTTCTTGGGCAAAATTGTGAGTGAGCCCGCTCCCTTGACTGAGAAGCGACCCCACACATGAATGGCCTCAGGATGCTTTACTGTTGGAATGGCGCAGAACTGATCGATTCAGGTGGACGAACAAAAACTCGCATTCTGACAAACTCCAAGCAAGAATAGGCTGCTATCAGTCAGGATGAGTCCAAGAATTTGATTGACGGGGCAAATTGCAGAGGTCTTGAAAAAGAAGGGTCAACACTGCAAATATTTGAGTCTTTGCATAAACTTGTAAATAAAGCCTTCGACACTTATGAAATGCATGTAATTATAAATCAATGTACCATAGTAACATCTGACAAAAAGATCTAAAAACACTGAAGCAGCAGACTTGATGATGTTTGTCATTCTCAAAACTTGTGGCTCTGGGTGTACAGTATTAGTGTTTATTCATATTAATAGATGTTATGAGTGTGATTCAAGTACTACGTAATAAAAATGTTAGTGCAGCTGAACTTTGGTATTAATATTATAATATATTATAACAATTTCAATATTACATCTCAATAAAATATGTACTACAATATTACATATAATAATAATAATAATAATACAATATTACATACATATATTAGATTACTGTGCAATATTTACAAATGCTCTTGAGTCATGTTTAGTGTGTAATGTCACATTTCGTGTATTCATTTAAGGTATTCAAAAGTTTAGTGTGCAATGTGGACTCATTTTATTCAATTTTATTCTATAAATAACTTTAAAAATATATATATTTCTTTTCTACTGGATAACAACTGTAACCAAGAATAAGTCATTTCCCTCTGGGATTAATAAAGTTCTTTGAATCTTGGTAATTTCCCTTCTGAAGCAAAGGACTGTCAATCAAAATTCTGGATTTCTAAGTTTAGTGACCAAACATTAACTATTTCTTTTTCTGCTCCGTCACAGAGAACAGCACGAATAACTCGACCGGCCAGTCACGAGCCATGATCGCCGCGGCCGCACGCAGACGAGACAACTCCCATAACGAGTATTACTACGAGGAGGCTGAAATGGAGCGCCGGATACGCAAACGCAAAGCCAGGTGAGGGGCGTTCCCCCTTCAGAGTGTTTAACTTCCAGATGTGTATATATCGTAACGTTTTAATCATTTTCAGAAAACAAAACCTTCATAATTCCTGGCTGAGTATATTTTTTTAAATTTCTTGCCTTTAGGCTGGTGGTGGCCGTAGAGGAAGCGTTCACACACATCAGACGGCTCCAGGAGGACGAGGCGGCCGTGACGCCGAAACACCCGCGCGAGGTGATGGACCCCCGCGAAGCCGCTCAGGCCATCTTTGCTCCGATGGCGCGCGCCATGCAGAAGTACCTGCGGACCACACGCCAGCAGCCGTACCACAGCATGGAGAGCATCATCTCACACCTGCAGTTCTGCATCACACACAACATGACACCCAAAGTGAGTCGCGATCGACACGCTTCACTGTAACAGTGCCTGTAATCTTAACAAGCATTATTTATATAAAATTGACTCAAATATAAACAGAATAATAAGCAGCTAAAGTTACTGAATGGTATCTGATTGGTGGTGCCGTCTTTTAACCTAGATTTCAAATCAGCCAGTTATGTTTTTGCACCACTTCCATAATTTTGGTTCCAATTTCCATCAGTTCAGCACAAAATGCTATGGTTGTGCTTATCACGCAGGGTTTTTTGATTAGTAACTCAATGCGTATGGATTTGTATTATAACAATCCTTTACTGTTACTTTTTATTAGTTCTGATCTGTTACTAAAGAGTGTCAGTTATAGCATTAGTCACATAGACTTCTTTTATAGTCTATATTACCATTTGCACCTTATTGCTCTTCAGGCCTTCTTGGAGCGTTACCTGGCAGCCGGTCCCACCATGCAGTACCAGCGGGAGAACGGCAGCAGGGGGCGCCAGTGGACACTCGTCAGCGAGGAACCCGTGACCTCAGCGCTGCGTCAGGGCCTCGTGTTCTCTCTGCGTCGCCTCGACTTCTCCCTCGTGGTTACAGTAACGGCGCTCCCCTTCCTGACACTGGGAGAGGAGTTCATTGACCCCAAAAGTCATAAGTTCGTTATGAGGTTGCAGTCTGAGACGTCCGTGTAGAAAGAGGTACAGAGAGGAGTGGGGAGAGAAGTGGAACAGGGCTCGGTGATTGAGAGGGAAAGAACCACTTCTTTTTCAACGTCATTTTATATATATCGCTGAGCCTTTTTTTTCCCCCCATGTTTTATTTTTTTTTGTTTTTAATAAATACATTTAGATGGTTTGGACTGAAGAATTGTTATGCATTTCAAACTTAAAGACTGTCAGCATTTTCATTTCTAAATCCTAGTAGGGTTTGTGTCACTGTGCAGAGCTGAGACCCTTTAGGAGAAGTAAAGAAGGTTGTGAAACTGACATGTCACTTCACCCACAGACACGGCCAGTTCTTGTTAAGCGGAAGCTGACGTGGTGGAGTCATGTGTCACACGAATGCAGTTCTGCTTCTTTTGTTTTTCCAAATAAGTACATGAACACTAACGGGTCAAACAATTGAGATATGATGCATCGGTTTACATTTGAATTTCAAAGGGTTGATGGATTTACCCCCCAAAAAAGAGGATTTAGTATTGAAATGCCGTCATAAACCTCTTGTTAAATGGTCAGGAAAAAGGCAACAATCTCCTGAACACTCATAGCATGAACCTGGTGATTTAATAACCAATACCTTGTTTGATGGTCCAAATATAAAAAAATAAGACGTGTTTCTGCGGCGCTATAGCTCTATGTTGTGGCTCAGTAAGTCACATCTAGAAAATACATCCTGCCGTTTGATTCACTTCCAGCAGCTGAGTCTATTCAGAGTCGAGCCACACCCATACTGCAGTGAAACTAAGAGTTCATCTGGATGCAGTCTGGATGTTTGAAGTGTACTAAACAGTTCATGTATTAAGAAACACCATTAGAATCGAGTCATTTAACAGGTTACAAACAAATCAACCAGCATTTAAGCATGTTATGGATCCGTGTTTATCTCGCAGCAAAGAATCAGACGTGTGATGGATGGATGAGTGGATCTTGGAGTGGAAAATGAAACCTGCACCAAAGTCGAAAGGTTTATCCAGTAAGGAAGTCATCCTGGAAACACTATTAAGACACCATTTTGGGAAGAAGTAATGAATCAGCCTGAGTTGCTGTTTGCTTCATAAACCTCGATTAGCAAAACCAGCCTTGTTACACTACTGTAATTAAAAATCTCTCTACTGTGCTTTACATCCTTTATACTTTTTACAGATTTACATTCAATGTGTTTACTACATGTTTACCTTTTTATGCTGGAAACACTCCCATATTTTAGTAAAATAAATATAGGGCTCTAGAAAAGTGTATTTGAATGTGTTCAGTAGTTCGCCTCCGACATGCTAACGCTGCTACTGTGTTAGCAATATGCAAGCCAGATCATGCTAACAGGACTGCGTTAGCTTTCAATCCTAATGATTGTTCATGGTTTAGAGTGCACAATTCATTATTATATAGAAAATAATAAAGGGGCCTTTTTAAATGTTTGTCGTGTTTCTGTTAAAATAAAAAATGAACCAGCTTCAGAGGAAGGAAGGAAAGTATTTTGGGTAATTTCTAAGTGTCACAGCGTTCTGATGGAACACTACAACTCAAAACTGGCTTACAGAACATCTCATTGTAATTAGACCACAACTACTTTCATATTTCTGCACAGTTTATGTAGTGTGTGCGGTGATGATCCGTAGTGTAGTAGTGTGTGAGGGAGCGCACCTTCAAAAAAAAGTTACCCATCATTTGCCTTATGATTCAGAAAAAATCCCTTTACGCGTCTGACAAAGTGACGCCCACAGCCTTGAGCACATGTTACACTTTTATGTTTTTGGCAGCTGTAAACTTTTTTCCTTCCCCTTTTGTACATAATCTAATCTTCCTCATTCTTTTTTAAAAAAGATCTTCAACATTATGGGAGACTGAAAGTTTTATTTTATGTATTTTGTTTTTACATCCGAGTTCTTTAGGCCTAATGCATGCACATAGGTAATGAAGTTTTGTAACATTTGTACTCCTCACCTTATTTTAAAATGAAGCTAAGCCTTTCCCCCGAAAAAAAGAAAAACCTGAAAACTACAGTGTGTTGTAAAAATATTTGTAGATTTATTGTGTGAAGTTTTTATCATGTTGATCATTTTAGAACTAAAAATGTTACAGGCTTTTTAATAAAAGATCTCAAGTTGGTTTACAATTTTGTATCATTTAGTGTCTTTAAAAAAAAAAGTTATATAAATTTTATCTATTCTATAGCTTTAAAAGTCTTTTAAAACATTTAAGATGTATTTAGTAGGCATGTTTCTTCATAATGTGTGTAAAAATTTTTGATGAACCAAAGGGTTTCATTTTCGTTGTGAAATTTCCCTGGGGCTCTAGCAGGTGTAAAAGTCTATGAGCAGTCTTGCTGGAAACGGGTTGTTTCTTCCTGTGACGATTTCAGATAAATGAGACTAATGGCTACATTCATTTATTTACTGGCATCTGTTAACAAAAGGGTGTAGTTTAAGTAGCTGAACAGTAATCAGAAGGTGGGTGTCCAGACATTTTTTGTATGAACTATATGTACTGCTGTTAGGTCAGTGTAGCCTTTGTCTGAAGCACTTGACCATGAGCAGCCTCTGTTCACACCCACCCCCACCCTCCCTCAACACCACTCATAAAGAGCCTACA
>JAOVVB010000043.1:4207206-4226398 GCA_028570985.1 Heterobranchus longifilis
GGGTATTAGTAGTTAACAGATTATGGGCCAAACTTCACTGAGTGATGATGGTACTCGAACTAGTTACTTTTATTAGAAAGTAACGCTGTAATGTAACTGATTAGTTTTTAATGACAGTAATTTTGTAATTAGTTACTTTAAAAAGTAACGCCCCCCCAACACTGAGAGTTTCATCACTGTACTGTACTCAAAGGTTTCTGTAAATGTCAATCAATTTTACACCTTAATTTTACAAGAAATATTATTGCAAGTGCCAGTTTGACTTGAACACCACTCATAATATTTGTATTAATATTCATAACTATTATTTTCTACTGGTATGTAAAAATGCAAGTATTGTGTAAAAATAAATAATAAAATAAATAATAAAATATGTCTAAATTACTTTAGAAATCTAAATTAAACTGTAACAGTTTGTTTATTAAAGCTCTTTCTGTAGATTAATAAATAAATGAGTAAATGAATGAATGATATGATCAGATGAAAGAGTTATATGTTTGAATGATAAAAAGTTTAACTTTTTGTCCCACAAATTATGAAAAAATCCAAAACCAAAAGTCTCCACATGATGGCAGCAGAGATTCAACAGGATTACAGAATAGTGACATGAAGTTTCCCATATTAGCAATTTAGTATATTTTAATTTAAAAAAAATATTTTTTACTCATTTTAAATGTACTTTTAAAAATTTCTGTTTTAAAAAAACAGAATTTTTTTATGAGTTCATTTCCTGTTGAGTGGTTAACTTGTGGGCAAATTAAACCATTTAAGATTACTGTTAAGCACGGTGGTGTAGTGGTTAGCACTGTCGCCTTGCACCTCCAGGGTCTGGGTTTGATTCCCAGCCAGGCTCAATTCCCATGTGTGCTTGAAGTTTGTATGTTCTCCCTGTGCTTGGTGGGTTTCTTCCGGGTACTCCGGTTTCCTCCCAAAGCCCAAAGACATCCAGACTAGGTTAACTGTCGTTTCCAAAATGCCCATGTGTGAATGAGCGTGTGAGTGTGTGTATGTGTGTGCCCTGTAATGGATTGGCACCATGTCCAGGGTGTACCCCATCTCATGCCCTAAGTCTCCTGGGATATGTTCCCGCCCATGACCCTGTGCAGATAAAGCGGTATAGACGATGATGAGATTACTATTAAACCAATAATAATGTTGATGCTATCTTTAAAAGGAAAAGCTACATTTATTTTAAATAATAAAGCAGTAAGAATGAATTTACTTAGAGACAAGTGCAGTGGATGTAAAAACTCATTGTATGTAAGAAAAATCCCTTGTATTCTTTATGTGTCTGGGCGGTGAGGTAGGGTAACATGATGAATTAAGCAATTTCCCTCTGGGATTAATAATGTTTTTTGAATCTTGAATCTTGAAGCATAGTGGTGGCAGTATCATGCTATGGAGATGCCTCTTTTCAGCAGGAAGAATTCAGGGGTAGCACCAAATACTGTGGCACAAAATCTGCAGACGCCTGTTAGACTAGCTGAAGATATAAAAAAAAAGGAATAATAATAAAGTCATAATTCCCTTTCAACACAGTAATAAAAAAGGAAGATCACAGTTTTGTAATGGCCCAGTTAGCGCCCAGATCTAAGTATTATTGAAAATAACTTGAAAAGGACCATGGAGCGAAGTTCCCTTTACACTTTCATAGATCAGGAATGTTAAAACAAGTAGTTAAAGCTTAACTACTCAGTTTAAGTCTGTGCATTCCTTTTGTTATATCACAAAAACCCATGTGTGGATATTTAGAGGTGAATGACCAACTTTATCTGAGACACTGAATGCTAACCTATTTTGGTACTATCCACTTTCAAGAATGCTTATCTCTTAGCTGATAAGAACCTACTTCCCAAGAGATTAATTAAAAAAAGAAAAAAACATGGGAAATGCCTATGCCTATGCATGCGTTGTAAGCTTGGTACGTAGAACTAGCTGCATTAAAAATATCTATATTTGACTTCTTTGGTGTATAAGCGTATGTGTAATATGTGTTATGTAATGCATAAAGAATAACAACATGAAGGAACATGCTGTTCTAGGATGACATTCAGCGATGATATGGTGTCATGCGAGTTTGTCACCAGTTGAGGAAGTCATAAATGGTTTATTCCTCTTGTAAAAGATCACATGTTGTAACATTTATCACACTTTATATTTTTATTGTGTTATTAAATGTATTAAATTGCATTACTGTAGAGTTTTACCACTTACATATATTTTGTCAAATTTTTATTTCGCCTTCATTTGATGTTAATTATACAAATAACATGAAAAACATCCGCTGTTCTGAAGACCCACCTTTAGTGGATAAATGTACTGTATACTTACTGATTTACGTGTTACTGTAAAGTGCTGAAACTGGAGACTCCTTCCATACTGTAAATGGTAGTTAAACATCTGCATATAGAAAACTTTACTTGCTCATATTATTAATACATTTACAATACATACATATTTTATGCATTAAATAACAAGACATTTAAATAAATTTACCATTAGCAATAGATTATATTGATTTTCGTTTAGTCCATGTGAAGTTATTACCTCAGAAATGTTAAGATATTAGAACAAATACATTAACATACATGGAGATGTGATTAAACTAGCAGCTACTGTACATATAACACATTCATCACTCTTTTTGTTCTCTTTTGTGTGCACACAGCTGCTTGCCATCCTATTACAATTGGTCACACATCATATAAAATAGCATTTTCTCCTCAAAATGTCCCTGTTTAATTAACATTTCCATGGAACTCTCTTTGCAAACAGTAAACGTCTTCACCGGGAAATGTGTCAAATCACTGTTAAATCACAGTCATGTCATGAGTATCATGTAGGTGTTCATCTGTATTTACTGTTAGGGTGAAATTGTTTTGTATGTTCCTGAACAGACTAGTTATTCAGGGTCAACTATTATATAAGCAGTACCATGGCATTAAACTATTTGCCTTTTATTTCTTTTTTTTCTATTATTTGTTTATTTTTTAGAACTTGTCTGGGTCAGTAACCTCTTTATGGCATACAGTGACTTGCAAAAATGGAAGGGTTGTGTAACATTTCTAGGTGTTTTAGTTATCCATTAACCCTGCTGGGTGAAACATACAGAATCAGCCTGAACACGCCGCACCTGATGGCATATGTATTTAAGGGTCCTGATAACTCTGTTTTTATTTTTAGTTCCTAGACCCCCATCGCACAGATGGCCTAGCTCTGTTTATTTTGTGTTTCTAGTTTTCTTTTGTTTCCTTTTTTAAATTCCCAATTAATAATCCCACACTATTTCCAAATGGGAGGGTCTTCCCATGCGTATCATAAGAACTCTTACAACCTCTTATTTCGTTGACCCCCTCAGAAGCCCTGCGTTAGGGCTCTTATAAATATTATTACATCTCGTGGTGCAGCTCTTCAACCCGCACCACATAACAAATAGACAATACTTTGTTTTATAAGGGATATTGCTTTGTGATAAGACACTGATGCTGTGTCCAGTCACAGGGGACCTGGTGCGTTTCCCAGGAAGCTTAGGCCATGGGGTGGGGTCACCCTGTGTGGGGTGCCAACCAATCACAAGGCACAAGCACATGTAGACACATACACATCCAATCATACATAATTTGGAAATGGCAATCTATCCATGTCTTTGAATTGTGGGAGGAAATCTGGGTACTCTGATGAAACCCACCAAGCACAGGGAGGACTGGCAAACTCCGTGCACAGAGACTGAATGCGAGATTTGAAACCTCAATCCTTGAGGTTCACGGAAACAGGAGCACTTGCGGCCCCTTCAAAAGAGCAGATCTGATTTTCAAACATATGCTCACACAGTGAGAAAAATTATAATGTATTTGTTATGTTGCAAAATCATTTCATTAACGATTTGCAATCTGCAGAGTGTTGGCATGGGTAATGTGGTGAGGCAACATTTCTCTTAGCTGCCAGGAAGGATGATTATGTAAGGATGACCCAAGGTTGGCATTCCTAATGCAGGAAGGTTGTCACCCTTTAAAAGGAATTTGGCAAACATTTGGCACGGTGTTTAAAAGGAATTTGGCACTCCACGCTTCCTCTCTATTGTTCGTGTTTTGCAACTCTTGGCCAGTCTGGTGCTGACTCCACTGGTGTTACATAACCTGGGCTAGGGAGCATTACGACATATCATCATGAGAGAATAAGATTTTTTTTTTTATCGTGATTTGCCACAATAATTTCAATCTAAGGGCAACAATTCGCATGTGTATATGAACTTATGTGTAAGAGGGAGGATAGCATTTTTTGTTAGCATGTTATCCTGTCATCACACAGTCACAGCCACAGCTGGTGGGCTTCACATATTTTAATGGATATGTATGTCAGTCTTCATCATCATGGGATAGCTGTCATGGAATGGCTGGGCCAGTGATATCCAAAAACACGAGAAAGATCACGAGAAACTTTAAATCAAAGTGCTCTGTTTCTGTTTCTCTATAAATAAATATGTCCAGAGTATATCAAGCTATCAGTACTCTATGTCTGAGCTCTTTATCTCTATCGCAAACACTTACAAGTGCACACTATTAAAAAGAGACATACGGTAGTGTATGTATACATTGAGCTTTGTTTATCAACAGACAAACTGTGTCAGACATTTTTACCCCACTGTTTATACTGTCAATCCTGCAAAAACAAATTTGTTATCAGTCTGCTTTTAATACAGCTACATAATTTATTACTATGATGTATTGTTTTGATTGATCATGATTTATTTACAATTCTTACAATTTACAAAATTCAAATTACAATTAAAATAATGTTTTTTTTCTTATTTTGAAACTGAAATTATTTAAACACTCATATAAACAGTTTAAGATAACTTTTTTTTTCAAATAAAGCAAAAAGTAGTACAAATTAACAGAAAATATTTTGTACATGTTTTCTTTGAGTCACAAGGCTGTTTAAAAGCACAAATGGCAAAATCTTTTTATATTTTTAGGTTTGGGTTATACAGGTACAGTATGTATTAAGAGAAACTTGTCAATTTAAATCTTCCTGCAGTTGTGTTATTAAAGAGTGCAATTAGCATCAATGAAATCATACAAAATAGTGACAGCAAATTGGACCAAATAAAAACTGTTCCAAACAAAACTTTAATTAGAAAGATTGTTGAAGATTCATTCCTGGAGATTTTACGTTTTGTAGCATTATTTCTCCATTTCACCACAATGCTTACACTTCCACATAGTTTTTTTAAGTATATAACAAGGTGTTCAAAAACATCCAAACTGCACAATGTCCCATTTCACAGAACGTATTGTGAATGTTAACTAATGCATCCCTGTCACTCATTACTGCTGGAGTGACTGCACGGGCAGTAACAGTGGCTCCTGGTTTAAACATTTCCAAGCACCCTTTGAAGGCATTTAAACCATTTAATCACACAGCCACTGTGTTGCACAGGAAGTGTCACCACTAAATTGACTATTTAACACAAAGAAGTGATCCAATTGCCTTGTCACAAAGTGATGGCTTTTGCTCGAAAATCTGGACCGATATAAACACTGCATGCTATTTATTCCCCACTCTCTGTGTTAATTCAACATTATTTCAACAATGAATTTGCTGTGTAGATTTTAGATTTTATGAACTCAGATGCATCCAGTATATTCATACCTAAACAGAACACAATACTGACACTGCTATGTCACAGGATAATACCCATAGAGCACAAAAACCATTTGTCCAAATCTCTGTGTGTGACTTGCTCGACAAGAATAATGAAACCCTAACACTTTGACTTTTCTGCCAAACCACTTTGTTTATCTTTATTCTTGTCAGGGTCACAGTGGATCTGGAGTCTGTCCAGAAAGATTAGACTCAGGACAGAAATGGAGCCTCTGGATGACACGTCAGTCCACCGCAAGTAATGCATTCATGAAAACGCTAATTTAAAGGGGGCGATTGAGATTAGCTTATCTACCAGCTCAATTAATCAATCGTCATGTTTTTGGGAGGTGGAAGGAAAGTGGAAGGAAACCCACACTAAATCCACTTGTTGGAAAACAGATGGAAAACATGGAAAATTCCAGACAGACAGTAAAATGTTTCAAAAAGGTTCTACAGAACCACCTGCCATTAATCCAATACAAACTGTGGGATTATATGGAGGTAACCATGTACAGTAGGTTCATGTGTGCTAAATTCCAATTATAATAATAACATATACAGTATGTATATATAGAAAAAATATTTTTTATATATACTTAGTATCTGCTTATTTGTTTCATAAACATCAACTCCAATCCATCTCTTTAATCTTGTTTCGATCACATGAGGGTACGTAAAGATAGGAAAACTGCATTACTCTCCACCAACTCCACTGAACACACTGTCCTGGGTGATTGATTTACAATTTTTCATTGAAGGTACCTAAAGATTTATCCAATTTTTGTGTTTAGTCATAGCAAGGATCTTTACTGGGAGCATGAAAACCTCAATCTTACTGTGTATATTTTCTGGTTTTCTGGCCGACTGAGAAGCTACAGTATGCCTTATCACTCGTGGCTGAGCATGTGGTCTTATCAGATCCGATGGTTTTACTTTTCTGAGAACTCATAAATATAAAGCCCTACTGCATCTGAGGATTGGTTAATGCTTCATCAAATTTGTCTGGTGTGAGAGATGCAGTGCCAGTAAAGTTGCAATGGACCAGACATCAACATAGAGAGGAGTGTTATGTTCTTTGTGTATTTGTTACCCTTTTGTTTTACAGATTTATGGTAAATATAGGTTAATTTATTGTATAATACAATACACAATATTTGTATGTACCAAATGTCTTACTTTTAATTCACCTTTAAATCAATATGCAAAACTGAGATGTATATTTTGTGCTTTATTGCCTTTACAGTAGCATTTTTGTAGGTTATTTCTGTAAAGGCAGTTTGTGCAACATAAGCTTACTTTACTTTTCATAATTTGTAGATAAATTGTGGTAATTTTACATGTATAAATGAATAAAGAAATAAAGAAATGTCACAATTTCATGGATGTTACTTTGTCATACTTATTATTTGTCATCATAAGAAGTAACAATATTTAAATAGAAGTTAATAGTAAATGGAAAATATTTCTTATTATAAAAATATATGAGAGGTTATAATAAAACAACTATGAATTGTTTAAATTTACGGCGTTTGGCAGATGCCCCTTATCCAAAGGGACTTAAATTTTATCTTATTATACATTTGAGCATTTGTTCAAAGCTTTGTTGTGCAGGGAAATGTATTCATTCAGTACTTTATTACTGTGGTGGGTTTGTGGTGTGTCAGAAAGATTCATGTTTGGAGGAATCCAAACACACACACACACACACACACACACACACACACACACCATACAGACACAAACATATACCTACGCCATTACAATTTTGCCCAATCATGTAGTAAAGAAGAAAGGTGTGTTCTTTGTGAACTCATTGCATGGTGCAAGAGAGAAAGACAAACAGACAGACATTCAAAGTGAAGGTGTGATGTATATAGAGCTTTATTGATTTTTTTAATGATTTGTACTGGACCTCAAACTGAAAGAAAAAAAACAAGCTTGCTCTGCAGTGACATCACAGCTGCTCAGGTTGCGTGATTGGTCGCATTATAGGGGTGTTGGTCAGAATTTACTAGAGACTGTGTTCTGACCCCTTCCCTCTGACTCGGCCTTGAACATTGAAAAAGGTTCCTCTATGACAACAAATACAGCCCCAACCTTGGCACAAAAACACCTGCTGATATAAGGCCCAGAGTGCCACTTCAAATGTGCTTGAAAATACCATAGTTTAAGTGAAGTGGACCATGCATTATAACAATAATGGTGAGTTTGAAGTAAAGTGTGGAGAATTTGTATGCATGTGAAGTGCTTGTGCTTAGTAAACAAGACGACATGCAAATGAAATAGAGTTATCCCCAATGAAAGCCTGTAATTACAGTACAAATACTGTACCTTTCCCATATGTGAAGGTGTAGGTGTACACAATGTGTGTAAACACTGCATACCATTACTGATAACATGTTATCAGTAATTCAGGGTTACTGATACATTTTGTCGGTTATTGCTTTTGATCAAACAGTTAAAACATCAAAAGAGAGTTTCCCTTAAGATTATATATAGATTCCTACAATAATAATAATAATAATAATAATAATAAACAATTTCGTTTTTACTTTTAGGAAGTTACAGTCTCCAAGCTATCATATAAACCCTACAGGAACCCTTTTTAGAATGTAACTTTAAGTGCACAATAGAGATTCCTTAGTTAAATCATTATATTTGTCAAAGTTTTGTTTTAAAATATGATTTTTAGATTAATTAAATATTATGAGATGAGAATTATAAGACTACATTCTATCCAAGAGCAGCTTCTTCTAAAATTACTTTGTTTTAGTAGGATATTCTGGTCTATAACAAGTGTCTCCCTCCTTTTGACACCAGCGCATCACTGGTGTCCACACTTCAATTCCTTTGCTTAAATATTCAGATGATTCAGTTACAGCCTCATTTGTATCAATTTTAAACCATTTTGAAAAATGAGACAATCATGAACTCTCATACAATTTGCTGTTTTTATCAAATACTTCACTACTGTACTGGTGACAATATGTTATAACTATAAGGAATGCACAATGTATACTGTATACACATGACTTTGTAAGTCACATGGTCCTTCTTTTGGTCCTGGTGTGACTTCCACATGCCATAAACCATTTAAACACACAGTATATTACTCAAGTTAAATATTTCTGTTCTACTATTACATACCAAATGTACACCAAAAAAGTAAAGCAGCTTTCATTTAATATTAACAGGGCTGTTTAGTCTGTAGTAAAAGTGTGGAAGGTGTGAATCATTCTAAGAGTAAGAGAGTCAAGTGAACAAAAAGTCCTCTGAAAAATTGAGATGTCAGGAAAAAAATAGGTAAAATAGATCTTGTACAACTTGACTGACATAAATTCTCTGGTAAAGGTTAAAGTGTAGCTTCAACTTCTTTACCCAGGTTAATATAGAAACAGTTTTATAAACCTAGATGTACAGATTCATGAAAGAAAAAGCAAATCACTGACTGATTTTAGTTACTGTTGGTAAATTAACACCTCTTTCACCAAGGAACATGCAAAATTGTTAGAATAAAGAGCAAAGAAAACTTTATTTTAACTCGTTTACATCCGAGTTGGGTTAGCGAACTGGGTAACATTAACCTTACGCTCTAAAAGTTTCACACACAAATATTTCATACAATCACCTTTACTTTTGATTACAGCACATGTGGTTACCAGCTCATGTGTGAAAATGATTGCTTATGTTCCTATAACCACTCTTTCACAATTTGAGTTCCTTTGTCATCAGGGAGGATCCCATAGATGTTCATTCATGTACATTCAAGTCATCAGCTGACTTCATAACATTGCTGAACCTGACCAACTGAAGCAACCCGAAATCATACTACTGCCTCCAGAGTCAGTGGCCAGTATGGGTGCATCGCTTCATGTGCTTCCCTTCTTACCCTGACATGCCCATGGCTCGGGAATAGGGTTAACCTGAAATCAACATACCACATCACCCTTCTCCATTGCTCAAAGTCCAATATTTACAGTATGCTTCCTAGCAAATTGAAGCCTTTTTCTGATTAGACTCACTAAGTAGTGGTTTCCTTATGACCACATAGCTGTTTAGTCCCAGTTCCAGTAGTTTCAAATATCATTAGTTGTTTTATTATTATTATTATTATTATTATTATTATTACTAAAAGGTACCCACCGACTGCCTGTGTGCAGATCCTGACACCCACGTGCTGCCATTACCTGTGAATGGAGTGTGCAGTCACGTCATGCTGCTTAATTGTTCATTGTTCATTCAGTAGATATACCTTACTGTTTGACATATAAGGTGATGATGGCACTATGTACTGTTAGATTCAATGACACTACCTACTGTTACATGGTGAGGGATGCCCACTACACTGGCCACCGGCAGCAGGCCAAAATACTCAGATGGTGTGTGATAGGATTAAGATTAAGAGTATCCAAATTAAGTTTTAAGATTGATTAAAATAAGAATTTTTGTTTGTTGTGCCCGCTGCGTAGAGAGCACATTTAAGCTTTCGGCCAGGTGTCCTCTGTCACATACATCCTGTACATCAAAAGAACGACAGTCATTAACATGTCAGTACTAGAGAGATCCAGAGACAGACAGACGATAGGAAAGACATTTACATTTACATTACAGCATTTGGGAAACGCCCTTATCCAGAGCCACCTACATTTGCATTATCCGGTTAAACAAAAGGATTCCAGCAGACACAAGCTGTATGGATGTATATTCGTCTGGACACAGTTACCATGTAAGGAGTCAGGAAGTGCAATGAGGGGAAGGTTTATGGGGATACAGTAGGAATCCTCTCATCCGGTTTCAAGGGAAATGTATTGAGCCATCATAAAAAGCCATTGAACACCAACGTTAAAAACGAATTAGGTAGAGTAGAAGAATAACATATTTCTGTTTTTTTTTTATATCCCCTCCCCTGGAGATTTGGAGAAGATATATTTCTATAAATGATATTTAGATAACAAAAAGATCTTTGCACTGATGGAGTGTAGGTACACTAAGTAATTCATTAGATGAGGTTGAGTTTTTTTTGTGTGTTTATGTCTTGTGATAAGTTAATAATTTGTAAAATCAGTGCAGTGCAGGGTCAAACGTTTTTTTTTGGGGTCAAACATGTGGCTATATGTTTTAAGTACCTTGCTGACGTCAGGAGGTGTGACAGTCGCACGTGAACGACGTCATAGACTGGGTGCGCGAGCGCGGCGTCTCTATAAATAAACCTGCAGCGGGATTAAGGATTATAATCACTGAGGTTCCGCTTTAATTCCGCGCTTTAGCTTCTGTCGCTGCTTGTTTAAGGCTTTAGTTCGAGTGTTTGAGTTTTATTCTATTAATATACACGATTGTTTCGTTTAATCTGGGAGTCGCAGTCATTTGAGATTTGTTAAAGAAATAAGTTTCTTTTTCTCTGACTGATTTTTAAAGGATACAATTAATTACAGACATGTTTCCTGAGAATCAGACCGGGTAAGTACCGTGTATATTTTTTTTCATATTATTTTATGAGTATTTACTGAAGTTACACTGTAATCTTGTCTGTGCGCCTTTAGTGTGTATAAACGCTGTGCGCGCGCGTGTGTGTGTGTGTGTGTGTGCGCGCGCGCTCGTGCCCGTGGGTTTCACTCGGACTTGCTGTATGTCCACTTACATATAATAATATCAAGCTTTAGTGAATTCTAAGTGAATTTTTATTATTCACTTAGTTTATTAAAAATGCATTTTATATTGCAGTTAAAAATGTTAATTTGTATATTGCAGTTAATTTGTTAGTTGATTTGTATTTGCTTTTGAGATTAAGTAAATCTATAGAATTTAAATAATAAATAAGCAGGAGTACAATATAAGTAATATATAGTGTATATATATATAGTAGAATATAGTTGCAAAGCAGCGATGATCGGGCCCAAGCACATGGCTATCGCCTCTTTGGCACACCACATAATCTATGTGCTTTTTGGTCATGTTACGACCTCGATGTCACTCAGCGTGATGTCACTCAGGAAGTTATTGGCCAATTTTTCGGCATGAGTGTAAGGCATCGCCACGGCTGAACCATCTGAGATAGCTAAAACCCTTCGCAACAGTGCAATGTCCAGTGGCTGGGGTTTGGGCATTGGGTGGGTATTATCAAACCCGTAAGGCCTGGACATGACAGCCGAGAAACCTACCACTGAGAAACTTATGCCCATATTCTGACTATGAATACAATACAATAAATAATAAAACTTTAATAATAATAAATAAAATAAACAATAGCAGCCCTGATATATAGATGATGGGGTTCAAATTATCTTTATCATTGTTTATCAGGGGTATTCTGGATCCAGAGCCTATCCTGTGGGCAAGGACATGCCCTGGTTGGAACAGCAGCTCATCATAGGGAACCATACACACACTTGCGCATACGCATAAACCTTTGATTGCGTTGTTTGACCAGTTGAGAGCCTGCATCTAAACACATCACACTACTTCATATGCTATCTCCCCATATTAGTCGTTAACTTTAAAATTCAGAACACATCATAATTCAGATGTCAGAGTCTGGCACTATACTTATATTTACGAAAGGTTACTGAATGACACCCGCATGTCACAGGAGGGTTATTTTAGTCGCTCAGCAAGGGGAGATCCTCAACCTAAAATAACTGAGAAAGTCTGGATCAGGTGTCTGAATGATCCTCTTATCTGTTTATGGTCTCGTATTGCAGTGTTCTTTGTGTGATTAAGCAGACTTTTATTTACGTAATAAAGTGTTTCTTGTAATTCTGTGTGTGTTGCACCTAGCTTGGAGTTCCTATGTGGGAGTGTGTGTAGTGTGTCAGGTTTCTATACGACCTTTCTGGTTTGTTCTGTGCATGACTCGGTTGTGGGTTGTGGAATGTGTGAGAGCAGAGCAGCACATTATGACGTGTACACACAGGCACTAGCGTGAGAAAGCCAGAGAAAGGCTTACTCTTTGAGCATGTGGACATACTGGATGATTCTGGTTACACAATAATAAGTCACGTGTTAACTTTGTGTGTGTGCTTTTTGTGTCCGTTCAGGTACAGTTATGAGGATTGCCAGGCTACAGCTGACTGGCTGTTGGCTCAGACCGCAGTGCGCCCGCTGGTGGGCATCGTTTGTGGCTCGGGTCTGGGCGGATTGGCAGACATGCTGAAAGATCAAGTGGCCTTTAACTACAGAGACATTCCCAACTTCCCCCAGAGTACAGGTCAGTTTGTCTACACGCTCACATGTTCTGCTGTCTGAATAAGGAGCTTTATAAACATCTGTTTGTATAGCTTCATGGTTTTGTTCCATGGGATAGTACTACACATCTTGCTATTTCAAGTTACACTTATTAGAAAACAACACATTCCTAAAAATCTGTGTTTTGCAGCATTGAACTAGAGCTTTATCATGACTATCTTATTTAATTTTCTGTTTTAACCAGTGCATGGACACGCTGGACGGCTTGTGTTTGGTACTCTGAAAGGAAGACCATGTGTCTGCATGCAAGGCCGCTTCCATCTGTATGAGGGTTACCCTATTCAAAAGGTACAAACATCCCATAATAGACCTTTTATTTTATTTTTTACCATAAAATGTCAGTCACATAGTAGACTTGCATATAGTATATATAATATGCATTATGGTCACATTGAGTTCTTGGGTGTAATTTAGTAACACTTGTCCACAGGTTAATGTTTTCTCTGGCCTGTAGATGTGCTGCTGCTGTGATGCTGTTCTGAATTTTGGCTATGTCTATAAAGTCTTCACAATGTTATAATTGCCATGTTTTGCTTTCCTAGATCACTCTGCCCATGCGGATATTTAAGATGCTTGGCGTAGAGACTGTGATCCTGACCAACGCTGCAGGAGGCCTCAATCAGGACTTCAAGGTGGGAGACATCATGATCATCAAAGACCATCTGAACATGCCCGGATTCGCCGGCAACAATCCGCTGATAGGACCTAATGATGAAAGGTGTGTAAGCGGATGAAGCAAGGTTTCACAGTTTCATTACTAGATTATTAACATGTACCATGTAAACAAATCATCATTTTTGGAGGTATTTCATAATTACAATGTATGTGCTCTCCAGGTTTGGCGTGCGTTTTCCCTGCATGTCTGACGCATATGACCACGAATTGCGGCAGCTGGCTATGGACGTGGGCACCGAGTTGGGTTACGGTGATTTCCTCAGGGAGGGGGTCTATTGTGTGCTTGGTGGACCCTCATTCGAGACCATCGCTGAGTGTCGCATGCTGCACAAACTGGGTGCTGATGCAGTTGGTGAGTATCCAGCTATAACATATAATGTGAAATTCCAAGCTCTTCCCACCTCAAGGCAGTGTTTACTCAGGAGCACAACACAATGGAGTTGTAATCTGATGAAGACCTAATCCAGATCCAAAGCCTCGGAACATTTATGTTGAAAAACCACAATGTTTTGAGATTAAATTTGACCTGTCATATCAAGACCGGTATTAAGTCACACGGGTTGGTTTTTTGCGTTATTGCCAAATTAGTAGACAGTAGCTGAAAATATAAAAATTTTTCAAGTCATGATAAATACGTTATCTTCCTGATTCTTCAACATGTTTGAGAATCTTTTAATCCTAAACATTGTTTTAAAGCAGCTTAATGAACACTATCCAAGCTGGTTACTACAAACCTGTGCTGCTGGTAAAGTTATTTTTAGGGATAGCAGGGACATCCTGGTGTCTAAATGTAGCTGAGGGTTTCCTCTTTCTTACTAAGTCACAGAGCCCTCATTTAAATATCCCCAAGCCCTTCTCAACAAACTCACACTGGCCATATCTCAGGAACTGGACATAATACAGTAATAAACGTGGTGGCAAAAGAGCTTATTAAAGCAGGAATTTTACTATATACATAACTCAAATCACAGAAAATCTGACTTAATACCTGATTTGATGTCACAGGTCACGGATGTATTGCTTGAACAGATGGTTCCATTTGCCATTAGGAAAGAGCACAGGAGCGTGTTTGGGATTCTTACAAAAATCCATATCTTAGGGCTAGTTTAATTAGAAAGAGCTGAGTTCCCCAGGCAAACTAGTCTGGTCTGTATTTGCACATTGTACATGATTGGCTTCTCTGTTATGATGTAATACCGCTTAGATTTGATATTTATATTCAGTTCCATTATTTTTTTTATATTTTATTATAGATTTTTTTATATATATTTTGACAGCTAGACACTCACATTAACTTCTCCAGATAGATTTGAATATAATCCAATTTTTTTTTGTACATAAACTGTTATAACTGGGCCTGCATTGAAAATTGTAGATGAATCTGGGACTAAGAGCATAATGTAACCACTCCGTTGTATGTCAACGTTTTTTTCTTTCTTTCCTCTCAGGGATGAGCACGGTTCATGAAGTGATTGTGGCGCGTCACTGTGGAATGCGCATCTTTGCTCTGTCTCTGATAACCAACCAGGCTGTAATGGACTATGAAAGCAAGGAGAAAGCCAACCACGAGGAGGTTCTTGAGACGGGCAAACAGAGAGCAGAGCAGCTGGAGAGGCTGGTGTCCACCATGGTCACCCGCATTGGGCACAATTGAAAACCGCTGATCACTGAAACACAAAGCCATGATCTTAAACACATGATCAGTGTCAGTACTGTGAAACATTCAGCTCATCCACACTGAGCCATCACACTCTGTAGTCTTTAGTGCTCTGCTGTATGTTTGTGTTTCTTGTTTAATCTACGCAATTCTACTGAAGTGCACAAATATCATTCATATTTATATTTATGGTATTAGTGAGAATCTCTGGTGATGTACATTCCTTTAGAGGAGGAAACACAAACTGTCAAATTGTAGATATATATAGAGAAAAGTGTTTTAAACCTTTTAATGATTATATATTTAAATTATTTAAAATCAAAGTGAGCTGTTGATTGCTTTATGAAAGCCCTATATTGTACAGTAGATGTATAGATTGTTTTTGTCTTTTTTTTCTATCAGGATTAAAGTTGTATATTTATTACGATATGCTTCAGTCATGTTTGTGTTTTGCATTACAATAACTTGACTTTAGAGAATAACCTGAGTATGATGTGCATGTGATTTATGTAACTAGTCTTTAAAACTAAAAGTGGATAAGTCGCTAAAACCAATATTAAATTGGTTGCAGTAAAGAGGATGAAATTCTTATAATAAAGATGCCAACTTTTACAAAATTATTTTTTGTGTGCAAGTAACCTTTTTTGACTTTCTGCCCTGTATGATCACTCACACTTACTTATAATGTAACACTCTGAATTAGACTTTTTCCACAAAGGTGCATTTTGTAAAGTCTTTCCACCTTAAAGTTTCCTTCCAACTGCCTGTAAAAATTTCTTTTATCTTCTGGACAAGCAATTACATAGCTGAAGCGTTTACATGATCTCGCACAAAGCACAGCTTTTCCTAACTCAGCCACTCCCAAATGTAAGGAGGCCATGGCACAATATGAAAAAAATTCCTATGGCCCAGCTTAACCTTTAATCACATATATAATCAACACGCAAGACACTAAAAAGTATTTATCTATAACTTGATACTTTTATTTCATAAACAGATCAATCTATGTTCAAGGGCATATGGCAATGAAGTACAAGGTAATAAACCACTTATCCACAAGTGAAGCACCAAACATGAAAAACTCTATTCTGACTGTTTGACCTATTGTATTTATTATGATGTGTCTATTAGTTTTTAAATCACTGTGTCCATCAGTTAATTAAAGTCCAAAAACATTTACAGCATTTGGCAGGCGCCCTTATCCAGAGCAACTAACATTTTTACCTCATCATACATCTGAGCAGTTAAGGGTTAAGGACCTTGCTCAGGGGCCCAACAGTGGCACCATGGAGCTGGGGTTTGAACCTCTGACCTTTTGATGGGTAGTCCAAGTGAATATCTGCTGTCTTGGGTTTTTATTTTTTATAGATTGCTTAATTAATTATAGAATGCCGAAACAGTCTACTACAACTAACTAAAACTGCTTAAAAATCTTTGCAGTAAGGTAATATTTTATATGTAAGAGCTAGATCTGACGATAAAAATGCAGTTCCACAGTTTATTGTGTACTTTCAGCTTGCTGAAGTTTAAGTGTTAAATATGAGTGGCTGAATTTGAAACGTCCACACTGCATGATGAGCTGCAACGGCAATAAATTAATCATGGCTGATACTCCTTAAGCTGAACCAGGAAGCCTGCATTTGGCCGTATTGACGGTCGAGCTGATCTGACTCTGTTAAACGCATCCTCAAACTGTGTCTTCTCCTTCGCCATCAAATAAGCGATGGCAACAGAGGCCGAGCGGGACACACCAGCATTACAGTGGAGCAACACGACCCCGTCCTGAAACAGAGAGAAAAACTCTCAAAATCATCCTGTGCGTGCACATTCGTACAATACAATGCCTTTACGCCATACAGAGCAATAATAAATCTCTACAACACTCCTCTATTATTTCATTATACCACATAATAGGCAGTGCCTAAGTGTTCAGCAATTTTATATTCAATCTCAGCTAAAGATTTTGGTTATGTATATGTAATCCTAATTTCTAATATTTCTGCAGCTCTTAATATTTACTTATTTATACACCTAATGTGTTTAGTTCTTGATACCCACTAATCCCCATAGCTAAGGTACAGTAAGTATTGTGCTCATTTATATGTAATACTGTTATGACCCACCAGGGGGCAAAATAGACAAGACTTAAAGCTTAGTACATATTGAAGATCTTAACACGACTAATACTCACAGCCAAGTGTTTACGATCTTTAACCCATAAAAGCCCAGATCCATTTCTCCTTTAAGGTATATTATATACACATATATATCCATATAAATTTTCTATTAAATTTTTAAATCACAACAGCTTTGATACATATTTTTATTTTAAATGTTCAGTGTTCATATCTCTTTTATTTACTAATCCATATAGCTAAGTTGTTTTTGAATGTACTAATGCCCACAAACAAGATATGAGTTACCTCAGATATATTTACTCATCCCGAGTTTACTGATCAGCCCATCTACACGTAATAATCCCATTAAGTATCCCAGCTAAGTATTTAGATTTTTCCATATTTACTAATTATTATACTTAAGTGTTCAGCTGTTTTATATTCACTAATCACCACAGGCAAGATATGAGTTACCTCAGATATATGTACTGATCCACGCGTACTCTTTTACATGTACTTATTCCAATAGCTAAGTGTTTTAATTTTTCTATATATCCTAATCACTTCACTTAGCAGTTCAGCTGTTGTCATATTTACTAACCCCCACAGCTAAAATAAAAATTACCTTAAATACTGATCCCGTGTTTGATGTTTAGCTCTTCTACATTTACTTATCCCAGTAACTAGGCTTTCGACTTTATACATGTACTTTATACAATCCCCATATTTAAGGGTTGTGTGTAGCTGTTTAATATATTTACTAATGCCAATATTTAAGAATTCAGCTGTTTTAATCTACGAATCCCTAAAGGTATGACAAGCGTTGTCCGGATTATAGGTACTAATCCTAATCCCTATATTTTAGTGTTGAGCTGTTTTACATTTACAAATTATTCGAAATGGCATTTAAATAGAATAAGGTGAACTTTAATTCACCCACAAACCTGTTTTCTGGCCTCGTCAATGAACTCAAAGCACTGTGGAAGGTAGGTAGTGAGCTGTGTCTCTGGCAGATCCATCATGGAAACAGTTTTATAGATGAAGTGCTCAGGGAAGGCGTTCTCCACTCCACAGGCAACGTTCAACACATGAGTGACCTGTAAGAACAAGTGAAACAACTTATTCTTTCCAGTTAAATAAGGATCATCCATTGCTGGACATTAATGCACATCATGTCATTTTTGTTTTATTCCAGAAAGCAACACATTTGGGGGACTACTATATCACTCACTCGACACTCTGTCCTGTATACAGGGTCGTGGTGGGCCTGGAGCCCATCCCAGGAGACTTAGGGCACGAGGCAGGGTACACCCTGGACGGGGTGCCAATCCATTACACACATGCTCATTTACATACTACGGGCAATTAGCCTAATCTGCGTGTTTTTGGATTGTGGGAGAACCGGATTACCCAGAAAAAACCCACGGGGAGTACTTGTAGATGCAAACTCAAATCAAAGCCTCGACCCTGGAGATATGAGGGTGCAGTGATGATCACTAATCCACCGTGCCACCTGCTTTTGACTAAAGTGTGACTAATCCCCACATTCACTATGTATACAGGTAGAGACTAAAACTTACAGCAATTATAGGAAAAAAAAAAGTAAAGAAACATGTATTTTTCACCTTGAACTTTCTCAAAGTTTCCATGTCACTGGCAGCATCTTGTGAGGCTGTGGGGGGAAAACATCAGGAACCCCATTTAGCATACTTTTACTACACAATACACACAACTATTTACTTTAATTCGGGTTATGGCCTATAATAATTATTCTGGCGTATTACAAACCGGATTCCAAAAAAGTTGGGACACTATACAAATCGTGAATAAAAACTGAATGCAATGATGTGGAGGT
>JAOVVB010000043.1:4235135-4245617 GCA_028570985.1 Heterobranchus longifilis
ATATTAGATACATAAAGTATAGCTTGAACTTTTTATATGGATGCCAAGACTCATACTAAAACTTCTGCGGGAATACCTCTCTGGGAACCTGAAAGAGCAGGACATAAGATAGTAAGCGAATATAATCAATACTGATATGAAACATTTGATTTAGCGATGTTTAAACGGTGCGCACCTCGTATATCGCAAAGCCGATGGTCTCCATGTTTTTCCCCTCTTTGCGCTGTTTCCTGCGGTCTTTCTGCATCAGAGCCACCAGGAAGGTGCAATCGTTGTGTCCTGCAACATCCGGGTTCTTCAGGGTGATCTTGAATTGAGGGTTAATCCAAAATGTAGCTGAGGATTGTGGGTAAATTAAAGGATAATGGTTATGGTTTGGACAAGAAACTCAACAGTGTTGACTTTCTCGTACTGTGCAGGTTACACACACACACACACACACACACACACCTGGGAAGTTCCTGCAACCACCAGCTGTGCTGCCTCTCCTCCACTCGCCCTGGTAGAGAGACGTGCTCCACTTCTTCACCTGACTGGCTTCCAGAGCGTCTGCTGTCAGGTTACAGATCTCCAACCGGCTAAACTCTCGCAGGAAGTCCTGGAACGACATCCTGCAAAAGGAAAGAAAGACAGATGGAGAGAGGAGAAAAAGGAGAGACATTGGAAAAAAAGTACAGGGTTAAAGGATAAAAGGAAGTAGAAGGAGGAGAAAGTGGGGTTGGACAAAAGAGAGAGAAGGAAGGAAGATAGACAGATAGACAAACGTACATTGATACATAGATAAAAAAGAAAAAATACAGAAAGCAAGGAGAAAAAATGGTTAACAAAAGAGGAGAGAAAAAGACAAATAAAGAGAGAAAGGTAAGAGTAAAGTAAGCAAAACGAGATAGAAAGAAAAGAAAAATATACAGACAAAGAGAAAAGACATTAATAAAAATTGACAAGTAATAAAGCAAATCTTTATAAATCACACACACACACACACACACACACACACACAAACAAACAAACAAACAAACAAACAAAACTTGCCAGAACTCTCCATCTTCGCTGCGGTTCTGCAGTCTGCTCCTGGTGGACGCGTCCACACTGTCCCACTCTCTAGCACTGAAAACAGCACAGCAGTGTGTGAGCAGCATCACAGCATCAGCACTCTGCTTTACCTTAAATACTTCTCCTTCTTACTTATCGCTCCATGCTCCAGTCCACTCCACCTCTCCCCAGGGGTTTCTGATGCGCACCAGTTTGGTGGGGGTTCCTCTATACACCACCTAAAACACACACACACACACACACACACATTACAGCGTGTTCAGCGTTTCAGTAAAACAGACCTACAACACCACTAACATATCACATTAGTTTGTCACAGTGTTTGGGAGAATTTTGAATCCAATTAAACAAATGTATAAATAGAGCATTATATTATTATATGTAGATTTATATTAGACATTATAGACCCAGCTGAGCATTAGAGACTTTACAGTAAAAAAACTAAACTTGAGGTGGTTTTGCACCACACACACACCACAGAGGTTTAACACCACATTATTCTGCAATGACAGCGATGTACAGCATTGCTCAAAGACTCATTATCAAGCTACTAAGAAATAATATTCATATAAAAATAATCTAATATACTGTAGTCCTCAATTCCACAAGTGTCGGTGTGTATTTATAATAGATATCATAATTTTCCTCACATTAAATGTCAGGACCAGGCATCACTAACTCACCTCGTCCACTGCTGTCACGGAGTAGGCGTGGCCTTTAACCAGCTTCTTGAAGGTGACGGCCTCCATGTCACGCGTATTAGTGATCTACAATGAACATGACAGAAATAAATGACAGTTTGTCACTGAAAATTGCATGTGCAGTGACGGGATACAGCAGTATTACTCGAGCCGATATTTGGGCCCATTTTCTTCATATTGAACCGGAGAAAAAAAGCTGATGTGTAGTAATATCGGAAGAATACCATAAACATCCCTCAGTTTTACAGCCTCTTTGCCGTAAGTGTTACCACATGTTAACATAATTATGTTGTGATGTATTTAATTCAATTTTATAGTTCAACGATCACATTTAGCTAATAGGTTAGCAAATGATTGTGACCCATAGGAGCTACAACAGTAGATTCATATTTTTAAAAAAAGGAAAAAAAAAGGTTTCAAAGCACTGTATTGTTCATACTGCTCCTATTGTTTTGTAGTTTAAAAAATATGGACATGCAGCAGTTATTGTGACGGTTAAAATAAATACTGTATAATTAGCTGAAAACATCAGATGAAAAGATACATTTTAAATGTTAAAATAATTATTTTGTGAAAAACCTTAAAGAAATGGTTTGGCTAGATTAGATTGACTGTAGGGTCAATTAATAATAATCTTATTGCTAAAATGTTACATTTTCATTGACTAAAACTAGATGAAAATAATTAAAAGGCTCCTTTGACTAAAACTAGACTTTTTTTAGTCGACTAAAACTTGACTAAACAAAAATAGTATAAGGTTGTCTAAATACTGTATAATAAACACTAACAGGGAAATTTATCCCAGGACTAAGACTAAAATTGAAAATAGCTGACAAAATTAAGATTAGTCTACATACAGTTACTCACACATTACATTAATGAGTAATGTGCCTGAATGTACTGTGAAGCTCACTGCTGCTACATATAAAACCCCGACGACACAGACCCCACAGACAGCGACGGAACCCATCGCGCAACTGGTGATGTTTTGTCTAGGCTTCTGATTGGCCCCCTATTGATTAGGGACGCTCCTAACAGCATTTAACAGGGCGTTTTGATGTGGAAAAAGAGTTTTTTTAAATGTAGGTGGTGTGGACAGAATTATATAAAAAAAAAAGTTAAAAAGTTAAAAAATCACTGTACTGAGCTTGAAGTCTCCTGTAAATGTCAATCGGTTTTATGCCTTCATTTATGAGAAATTTAATCACAAGCCCTGGATTGACTTGCAAGCCCTTCATAGGATCAATATATACATAATTATCCCTGGTGAAGCAGGTTAGTTTACAAGCAATGTCAACAGTTTTAAAATGACAATTTGATCAAAAATAAAATTTTATGCCAATTGTCCATTTGTAGTTCAGCCAAGACAGGATAAACTTCCCCAACACCAGTAATGCATCTGCTTTATGATTGCGTCTTTCTTAACAATAGGGACAATAGCGAACACTTGTGATCTAATCTTGTGAACGTGACATCACTGCTCATGCACTACAAGAGATGTAATTTTTAAAAAAGCATAGCTGGACTGTCAAAATTCTTCACATGTGTCTGAATGGAGATTAAAGCTAAACACTGAAGTCTGTAAAGTGCTGCTGCTCCAACACCCAAGTTGTCATTCCTGTTCTAACATATGTTAAAAATAGACAGATGATGTATGTGTGCGAGTATGTGATACTGACATCTATGGAGCAGCCCATCAGTGATCCTCTCTCCACAGCCCTCCTTATGATACTGAAAAGATCAGCAGGAGGTTTACTCAGCTCGTACATCTCCGTCACGCCACCCGTGAAGTCCTCGAAGCCTTCTGACGTGCTGCCTCCTGAGAGAGCTTCATAGCATCCGTTCAGCCTGACACACACACACACACACACACACACACACACACACACACACACACTTATTTACAAGCTACACACATTTCAATAGTATGCATTTTGTATATGTAATATTTTATTTTAGAAATCTCCACAGTTGCAGCAACAGGTAACCCTGGTAATGTTGACTCCTCAGATCCCTTCTGCTACTTTTGAAACTTTACACTTCTGATATAAAGTATTGTATAAAGAATAGTCATTCTTAAAGAAAGTAATAACCTATGCAATATTAATTAATATTGTTAATGATTGCAATACATGTAGATTACTTATATTATTATTATTATTATTATTATTAACAACAACAAATAAAAATAATTTTTCTCAGGGCTCTCGGGGCACAAGGCAGGGTATACTCTGAATGGGCTACACCCTGGATGGAAACGCCAATCAAACCACAATCCATGTCATTGGACTGTGTGAGGAAACCCACCAAGCACAGGGAGAGCATGCTAACTCCATCCATGTACAGGACGGGACTTGGACACCGGACTCTGGAGGTGCGAGGCCACAGTGCTAACCATTACGCCACCGTGTCGCCTGTCAGTTACAAGTTTTTAGTCAATTACAAGCCAAATATAACATAAATTAAGCCAAAAACTAAAATCACCTAAAAAAGAAATAATCCATGAACTTAGATGATTTGTTCTATGAATTTGAACCTTGCAGCTGGCTTTAAGTTTAACCTCACTGTCTTGTAATCATCAGGTCTAACTGCTACAACATGCATGAGAGTAAAAACTTCATCTCCCACAAAAACCTGCTGCACAATTATTTAAACCAACTGTGGTTTTTAATTCCCCAACTCGACCTGAGAATCTGTAAAGGTCCAAAAACTAAGGCAGTTTCATTTTCTAGCACTGTAAGATTTTTGCATGCCCCTTGTCTTACTTGGCATAGGCCTTTTCCACCAAAGCGCTCCAGAACTCGCCGCCTTCCGCCGAGTGCACGAACAGCAGCTTCCCGTCTTTAACTGGCAGCCTGTCATCAATCACCACATCGAGCCACTCACCAAACTGCCAGAACTACAGAGAGAGAGAGAGAGAGAGAGAGAGAACGAGGAAAAGTGGGTGAGAGAGACAGAGATGACCTCAAACAAATGAACAACCACCAGGTGGCAGAATGTCAGTAATTCCTGGAGTAACAGAACAGAGAATGTGCATATAGTACACATGCACTGGAGACAATTAAGAAGCAGCACTAAAACACATCGAAGCTAGTGGACTATGTGACATGTGAGTGCGACATTTTGCTAGCTCCTTGACAATGAGGTGATCTTACTGTCATCAGGCGAAGCAGGAGTCATAAATAAGCCGATACACTCTCACACTGATCTCATAATGAAATCCCATGATCGTATCTCTGAACAGATGCACTGATCTCTCTTAGCAGGTTGTCTCTGTAAAGTTATACTGTGTCTCTGGAAAACATTAGTCTGACCATCATGCCATCTTATTTTATGATGTTTCATTGTTTATAGTATTATAGTAAGACTTTATAAAATTACTCACTCACTCACTCACTCAGCGTCTATACAGTTTTATCCTGCATACAGGGTCACAGGAGGCCTGGAGCCTATCCCAGGAGACTTAGGGCACAAGGTAGGGTACACCCTGGACGGGGTGCTAATCCATCGCAGGGCACAAACACACACACACACACATAGGAGCATACTCATTTCCCACACTGCGATTTGGGAACGCCATTCTGCATGTCTTTGGACTGTGGGAGGAAACCAGAGTACCCAGAGGAAACCCACCAAGCACGGGGAGAACATGCAAACTTCATGCACACAGAGACGGGAATCGAACCTGGACCCTGGAGGTGCAAAGCGACAGTGCTAACCACTACACCCAAACCCACCTATCCATGGTAAAACATTAATAACCAAGGCCTTCCCTTCAATATCCAACCCCAGTGATCTTTTCAGAGGCAGATCTCGAACAGAGGTTGATGCGAAGGGCACAACATCCCTGTAACCAATGTTATCAAACCTGCAGCCGCATACTTCTATGCTTAACTTCTATAAAGTTCTCTCATTTCTTCTCCTCCTCACTGTCAAATAATTGCTTTCTTAAATTAGGTTTAAGTTCCGTCAGCAAATCAAATGCATCATGTTGGAAGGAAGCCCCTCCCCTTTTCCGCAAAGATGTAAAGGTGAAGCTATTGAAAATCTTTTGAAAGTCTTATAAATGAGGACACTCCTGCATGGTGCTAGTATGTTAAATGGCTTTAAACCACAGATACAAATCTAAATTTCCCTCTCACACGCCAGTACACACTTAACAATAGCACAATGACTAATATGACTGAAATGACTGTTCTGAACTCGAATGGCAATTTATGGCTTTTGGGTTGAAAGAATATGTGTGTGTGAGCATGGCTTGTTTGTATAGTAAGTGTATGTGTGTTTGTGGGCAAACTGTCAGTCATGGTTCCATGCTCATGGGTGAGGGGATCTGCATAGCAGAGACTCCCTAAGAGCTTCACCGCAGAGCCCTGCGCCTTTTCAGCAAGCATCTAGCCTCCGGTTACTGCCTGTTTATGCGAGTGAAACTTTTCTGAGTGTGTTTACGCGAGTGCACTCACAAAAGCAGGTGAAATGACTAAGCATGTCAGAACGCGCCGTGTTCAGCGAAAGAACCTGAGGAGGGAAGAAAGGAAGGATATAAAGAAATGTATTGTCAGTAGCTCTGTCTCCTACTCCACTGCCATACTCGCTGTCAGCTAATGTTAACACTCGAGCATTAAAAATAAGTTCCATCTGTTTGCAGCCCTGGCAGCCTGTAAAAGAGCTCCTGATGCTCCGACAGTTGCCTCAGCAGCTCATCTCTGGAAGAACGCCGTTCGATCGCGCTCAGGAGCCCTGAACCCGATATACTCCCTCGCTTCGGTTCATTGTCGACCATCAGAGCCTTGTGTTGCCTCAGAGTGTATGTGTGGGGTGAATGCAGGGTGAGAATGTACGTGGAGGGCGACAGCTGCGTGCGCCCCTCCCCGTCTCCACCCGCTGAGGGCTCGGCTGTACTTCAGGCCGCGACCGTCAGCCTCTTTTAATCTACCAGCGGGGCTCCGCAGCTGCTGTAAGCTCGCCCAGAATCGTCCAAAACCACACTCAGCCTTTATGCGCTTTAACCCTTTTTCGGCTCAGCTTGTCCACGTCTCCTTTTTTTTTTCATTTCTCTTTAAGTCTTTCTCTGTCTTTCACCTTCCTTTCATAAGGTGAGCCAGACCTCCTACGCCTGGTAAAGTTCAGAAATACTGTAAATAGGGGTCCATTTGTGTTATGCCTGTCAAGTTGGTTGAAAAGCTCTGTTCGAGGCCACATTATAATTACTTTAGAATAACTTTTTTTTAAACGCATTTGAACGTTAATAAGCCTATGCTTTTGTACTAGTCTGTGTTGTGTAACCATGGTACAATTTCCATGCTTTCTTAACTAAAGAAAATACCAAAGTTGCAAAAATCACTATTATATTACTGATTATAACTTTAACGCTTCACTTGTGTATTAATTTATCACATAGTCTTTGCTCTTGTCACTGATAAGGTGGCTCTTGACACCACCTTAAACTGTACTGTACTACACTGTACATATAAAGGGTGGGTGAAAAGTAACTAGGCATTAAAAATTGTCCATATTCCGAATAAAAATGTAATAAAACAAACTGTGCATGTACACTATTACAGAGGAAAATGAAATAAAATCTTTAAATCTCAATGTACAGTAGGCGACGGTGGCGTCAACCAGTTTCCTCAAATGGCCGGGGATGAAATGTACAGTCTTCTGAAGGAAGTCATTTGGGAATATTACTGTGAACCTCCTGGATCCATGTCTCTAAGTCCTCCAGTGTGCGAGGACAGGTTCTATCTATTTGTCTATCTATTAGAGATGGGAATAACAAGGGACCGCCCTATACATTATTATCACGATACCTTGGTGCCAATTTCATTTGTATTGTGATTCTGTAATTAACACGATTTTATAAACTTCCTGAGTAAGTTTTGTTTCATTACAACTCTAAACAAACTTAGCAAAGAATTTGCTCTGATCACACAGTGTACTTTGCTTCCTTCCAATGTGTGAAGAGTTTAGAGTGCGCCACCTGTAGCATTATAGAGGAACTGCAACATGGAACTACTGCATCAAATGCAAACATATTTTGGAGTCAGTGTGGTGACAAAAATATATTGAATTAAATTAAGATTTATCTATCTATCTATCTTTGGTAGATGAAATGAAACGTTAATAAAACATTAAAAACTTGAAATTTTAATACTAGCACAATTGCAGAATGAAAAAACTAGTGTTGATTTGAAATACACATGTTAAATAATGAATGAGATTTTTTTTGCAAGATAAACTAATGTGTTTCTGTTTCTTTCCTTTTCTTATAATTAAAGAGTCTAAGATATGGTGACTACTTCACTCATCCCCTTCTCATTAGTCCTCCAAGTTTAGTTTTTTTTTTCTTTTGTAATAATCACAAGGAGAATTTCTTACAATCAAAGATAAGTGACAGGAAACTTTTACACACTGAACAAAAAGTGCTAAAAAAAATGTTGGCTATTGGAGCGCCATGTGGGGTGGAGTTCGGTTTCACGAGTGGACAACTGTTCCTACATTTCTGTCTTGCAGTCGGCTGCGGAGGGAGTTGGTGATTCGGAGTCTTGGCCAAATCTCCTGCCACGTCTCTCCCAGCTTCAGACTCAATTAGTAAATTAGTTCCACATGACTGAACAATAAACAGCGATCTGGGAGCTGATAAACACACGCTCACCACCCCATTAAGTATCACCTCCACTCAGGATACACAGCCACCCCCCCACAAAAAAAACACACACATTTACACACAATGTTTTTACTAACAATGGCCCAATGCTGCACATTGTGTGTCTTCCTTCACCAAGTTTTCTTGTCTAAGCCACTGACTCTGCCCTGATCTCAAACCAATTACACTCCAGGGAGAGAAAGAGGATGTGTGTGTGGGTGTGTGCGTGTGTGTGTGTGTGTATGTGTGTGTGTGTGTGTGTGCGTGTGTGTGTGTGTGTGCGTGTGTGTGTGCGTGCGTGACATAAGATGGAGAAATGAGACATCGGGCCACCGACACCTCCTCTGTATCACACATTAAATCCATATTGCAAATGAAGCATTATGGACGAGTCGGAGGCTGCCGCTAATAGGCAGACCGCAGGAAGTCTGAGGGAGCGGGGGGCTGTCACAGAGCGAACGAGAGAGCGAGCGAGAGAAGGGGGGAGATGACAGAATCTGTAGGAGACAATAACAGGAGGAAACTTTTAAATTATGCGCAGTGAAATGTGTTCGACAGAACATCAAGTGCTATTCACATTCCACTTCTCCTCTCACACATGGAGAGACAAGTCTGTCCTCTGCATACACACATACACTCACGCACACACACACATAAGGTGCGGGCCTGACGTGGTCTGTAGAAACGCACGAACACGTACACACCATAACACAGACACACACACTGGGAGGAGGGTTAGGAGGGAGGGTTTTTTGAGAGAATGGAACAGTTTGTGATAACAGTGGTTAAAGCACTTAAGCTGCTGTAATTAGTGTGTGACAGAAGATCTGCATTTATCTGCCATTGCACAAAGCAGCGTGAGAGGGATCAACAGCCGAGACAAACAGCACTGCTCCCGACTAGGCTTTTAAATTGTCTTGGACGCATGCGCGTGCGTGCGCGCGCAGACACACATGTAACACCAAAAACTCGCATTCAAAGCCTGGCATCCAGATTAACAAAGATGCCCAGACACCAACGCAGAAGTCATGACATCAGCACTGTAACCAGATCACAGCATGGACAGGTCTTGATGACTTCGGGAAATTCCTCAGACCAATCTGATGCCATGGGCTGTCCGACGTGCCTTTAACTCACTACTTAATAAATAATAACAGCCTGCACATAATTTGGCTCCTACCACTATTTATCAAAACTTAAATAAGGCAGAACTGTAAACAGCTCCAAGTGAAAGTAAAAGAATGTCTTAAAGCTCTGGTTACATGTCTGAAGCTCCACTTATTATCTAAGTAGAGGTGTCTGGTTTCCTTCCACCTAAAGCGAGGTGTGAATGTGTGTGTGGTGCCCTGGAATGATTTGAGGTCCTGTCCAGGGTGTATTCCTATCTCACACAGAATGATCTTGAGATAGACAGACCGGGATAAAACAGCTGGAACAAGACAAAACAGCCATTTATTAGCATCAGAAGTGCTTTAAAATAAGGGCTAATGGCTCGATTTTATATTATTAATCAGTTAATAATATATGCTGACGGAAAACACAAGACAACGTGTGCCTCCCTTTGTGACTCGGGGTATAATAAGCATCATTATATTGCTCAGTATAGGACACTCCTGTATTATAAGGAACCCGTGGCACCTCTTTTAATATCTATCATACTGTATATTATTACCAGGAGAAATATTTCAGCTCTTCAGACTCATATATTGCTACAGCTCTAGCTCCAAGTTTAAAAGAACACTTGAATTCATTTTTATCTACCACATCTGTGTATATGTGTTTATCAGTGTTGGGTGTAACGCGTTACAAAGTTAGAGTACTTGGATTACTTTTTTGATGTAACGAGTAGTCTAACACGTTATGTCCGCCATTTAAGTACTCAAGTACTTAAGTACGTTATTCAGACAATTTATGTAATCCGTGAGCCAGACAGCAGTCATTCCCAATCCGTTAATGTGTGTGTGTGTGAAAGACGTCCTACAAGCCCCGCCCCCGATAACCCCCCCTGTTATTCCTGCTGTTATACCCCTATCTCACCTATGCGGTTTGACTATGCGAGGACCGACGCGCGGAAAGATGGAA
>JAOVVB010000043.1:4250452-4260635 GCA_028570985.1 Heterobranchus longifilis
TAAAAAAGTTTCGGGAAATAAATATAGTACAACAGCTTTGTAGGGTTTTGTGCATTAGTGCTTTTCCAGATTATTATGTAGCTTCTAATAATTTAATGTAAATGCTGGTGTAATGTTATTTGTAGCCATTGATGCAACACTGAATTTGGATTTGCTTGGGGAAGAAAAACGATTGGCATCCTTTTCCATCAAACCCACCCTTTAAAGGCATATAGCGTATTTTATCCAGTAGATGGTGCTGCAGATGTGGAGTAGTGACTTCACTACTGGAAGCCCTTCAGCCAGTTTGCAAAACACCTCATTTATACTGTTAAAAAAATCCTAAACTAAGGATGCATAAACAATCTTGGGCATTTTCTTTGACTAGGATTTCCCTAAACTTTTAGGAAGATGGTTATCCTTGGGCTATTTATTCATTTAAGGCAGAAAATAACAGCCAATGAAAAACATTGTTACAACTTCCTGGTCTAAACATAGTTGGTGAATCCTTTTCCAGGTAACTTGCCTGCATTGCACTGACTGGTTCACTAAATGCAGTGGGTGGTATTTTTCTGGTATGGCATACCTTAGACTGCCTTACTGGAGTAGCACCAAAGGGAAATGATGGGTCAAGCACAAAATAGTCAAAATAATATCTCTGGTAAATTTATGGATTATTGTAGCAGAGCAGAACTCTAGTCCTTTGTACAACGTGTCTTAGTTACTCTACTTGAAACCAGCTCAGGTCGGATCAGAGCCATCTCTTATGGTGTAGCTCTGGCAGCTTAATCTTATAGAGAGAGCATGTATGAACTCGCTTTATGACTGATAACTCACTTATAGTCACAAACACCTTCCCTAATATTTTAGGAACATTTTTCTCTTGACTATTTATGCAGAACATTTATATTAAGGATCTGCTCTCAGGTGTATTTTAAAAACATGCTTAGAAGTTAAGTTGTTCTTTACACTGTTTTATGCAGGGTTTTTTTTTTTCTCCCCCCAAATGTATGCTCATGGTAGTGCTTTTGTGTGTGTGTTGATTCTTTTCCTCTGATGAGCTGTATTTTTGGCACAGCTACACTATGTTATGAACTAACAGTTTTTTTTTTTTTTTTCTTCCTCTGTAGAACTCCCATAAGGTTCCTCCTCCGTGGCTTATTGCCATGCAGAGATACGGTCCTCCGCCTTCCTACCCTAATCTCAAGATCCCTGGCCTCAACGCCCCCATTCCTGAGGTTAGTCTACAGCAACTGCATCCAAACACCACCAGGTTTATGAAACAAAATTGTTCTATGCTGGCATGGTTTTTGTAGACCATAGGTTCCTGGTTTTGGAAAACCTGCCTTCACTTGCGTCAATTAGTTAAAAAAAAAAAAAAAACATTAAGGATATTGGGTACTCCAGGACCAAGAAACCTGTGTTGGAAATGCTTTTATGAGGTGTTGTCATGCTGATGGTCTTGGCTATTGGAGTACATGAATTAAATTTTAACCTGGAGTTTTTAAAAACCCTTTTTCCCTCTCACAGAACTGCTCGTTTGGTTATCACGCTGGAGGATGGGGCAAACCTCCCGTAGACGAGACAGGAAAACCTCTTTACGGAGACGTGTTCGGTACCAACGCTATTGACTTCCAGGTAAAGGACCGTGCATTCACGCGCACACGCACTGTTCATCAGCACCTCCATTATAACGGCATAAAAACTTGAGTGCATTTAAATATTAATTAACTTGTAATTGAATTGCAGACAGTCAACATTAACAGTAGTGTTAATTATGCATGGTGGATTCATAGTTATATTGTATAAACCACTAAAGGTGATCATTTTAATGACGTTCATAAGCACATAGAATGCTTTTAATGTTTGACTTGTTTTAATATCAATGTTTTGTTTGAATTTAGCTCCGTTTTAGATTCTCTGCATTTTCTCTTTTCTGTCTACATGAGAGTGTATAAACAGTAGATATAAAATCACATACTGTTTATGAAATATCCTCTAAAACATTGTTCCAAGTTGTTCTTTTTCTACATCACATTTTAACATGTTATTAAAACCAATATATAAAAACGTTAGTATGCCATTAAACCCATGTATCAGTCGACTCAAAGGCTGTTTAATAAATTGTCACTCAGTAAATATCTATTGTGACATTCACATGTGTATTTGTGTCTGTTTCCTGAAAACACAAAAGCTGTTAAAGAGCATGTTAATTTTAAACAAAACTGTCTGAACAGGCCAAAGCAGAGGAGGAGGAAGTGGACCGAACCCCGTGGGGTGAACTCGAACCGTCAGACGAAGAGTCTTCAGAAGAGGAGGAAGAAGAAGAGAGTGACGAGGACAAACCCGACGAGTCCGGTTTCTTCACACCGGCCGACAGGTAAGGCTGATTTACACCACCGAGTTTGTAATCATGTTGTATTAAAGACGTCTAAATTTCTGAGACGTGAAGACTAATCTGATCTCGCTCTGTCTCCGTCTTTAGCGGTTTAATCACTCCAGGTGGCTTCTCCTCCGTTCCTGCTGGCATGGAGACTCCAGAGCTGATTGAGCTCAGGAAGAAGAAGATTGAAGAGGCGATGGATGGGTGAGTGTGTGTGTGTGTGAGAGAGAGAGAGACAAATTAAAGGGGGATGCATATGGTGTGGTGAAGTGAGCATAAAGTTCTTAACATGTTGTTTTTGTGCCTCGAGTCTGTTGGTTAAGACTTCTCATTAGAAAATGAAAATACTCAAAACAGTCGGTTCATTGTTAAATTCAGCAAATTTAGGTTATGCAATCCAAATTTAATATTTAATAAAGGACCAGACTGATTAAACAATTTAAGGGAGTCCCAGTTTGACTTGAACGCCCCTTGTGTATATGACAGACATTCGAGTAAAACCGGGATTGAGGGGTTTTTTTTTGTTTGTTTGTTTTGAGTAGTACATTTTCTAAATGGTATATTGTGGTGTGTGTGTAACTAACTTTATCTGTGTGTGTGTGTGAACAGAAACGAAACTCCTCAGCTGTTTACAGTGCTGCCGGAGAGGCGAACAGGCCCTGTGGGATCTGCCATGATGGCGTCCACACACATCTACGAAATGTCTGCGGTGAGTGTGTCTGACTGTGTCTATGTGAGACTAAAAGACTCAGAACGCAGAGATCGTTACGCTTACGATCTTTCCGATGTTGGGAATGTTTTTACCCAATAAGGAAACTGTTTCTGAAGTCCCATTAAAAGAATATTTGTTGTTCCCATTAACACCTCATTAGCTGTTTCTTTAAACCAGAACATAGCAGGCTGTGGTTTATAAAAGTGTCTGAGGCCGTAAGCGAGCGTCGATTTGCCCCGTTTGATCGTCTGCCTAAATTGCGCGAGTTCAGCCGAGTCCAGGCTTTAGTTCTCAGGAGGGAGCAGTAATTCTCGCTCGGTTGTGCCACGCTGTAATCTCGCCTCCTGCTCATCTGTGAGCCCAGAGCTTCATTAAATAGAAATCAGACTCCGGTCTTCCAGATCGGCCTTGTTTACACTGTAAACCACGGGGGCGATTAATGAGTGCAGCACGGTGTCAGTGAAATAATAAACCTATTTTTAAACACTTTTTCCATCCAGGCTCACTCATCTCTCTCTCTCTCTTTCTTTAGGCGGGAGCTGCGCGCAAGGTGGCCGGAGTAACCGGGTTGGGAGGAGACTCCCAGGGCGTTGAGGTGGCTCTGGCTCCCGAGGAGCTGGAGCTCGACCCGATGGCTATGACGCAGAAGTACGAGGAGCACGTGCGTGAGCAGCAGGCTCAGGTGGAGAAGGAGGACTTCAGCGACATGGTGGCCGAGCACGCCGCCAAACAGAAGGTACCGTCGCTGCTTTGTCTTTTCATACACTTCCACACACACACCTTGGTTTTAACCCAGGAATAAAGGCGATGAATTATGGATTTGCCATCAGATCATTTATTTGTCTGCAAATGCTGCTGTTTATATACAAATGTGATAATTATTTTTTTTAAAGCCTCACGCTTTGCCTCAAAATCTGTTTGCATCATGATTTATTAAATTAATTTATTAATTTGAACAGTAACAAGCTTTAACCAAAAGTATTAGCTGCATTAGTAGTTTAGCATGAAGGTTATGCAGATCTGTTTCCATGGCAACTTCCAAAATAAGTGTAAATTTGTCCCTAATCAGTTTGTTACTAAGGTACTGAGACACCTAATTATTTATAATCAGAGCAAGACATTCAAAGTGAGTTACTCATTTAAAATCAGGTTTTTATTTCATTATTATTAATATGAACCTGATATTTTAAAGTAACTGAAGTGCAGAGCATATTCTTCACAAATTCACCAGAGTGAGAGGTTTCAAGCTCATGCTGGTTTTTCCTTATGGAACATAATGTGTCCCTCTGACTTGTGTATAGTGCAGTAGAGTTATAAATTGTACTCACTTCTTTCTTCTTTTTCTCCGGCAGCAAAAGAAAAGGAAAGGCCAACCCCAGGACACTCGCGCCGGAGCCAAGAAATACAAAGAGTTCAAGTTTTAAAGAGGAGACGAGCGTGAGGCCGCAGATAATCACACTGTCTGTTTGGTTTTTTCTTTTTAGAGTCAGCTCTGTAGAAATAAAGGCGTCTCTGTGTACGTGGATGAGAAGCAGTTTTCACATGTTTCACTGTCTTTTGTAAATAAAATAAAAATCCATACTGTCGTATTTGTGTCATTCATGGACTGTTGTTTCTACATCAAGATTTCAGAGAGAGGATTTTTTAATTCATAGGTTCGTAAAAGTTTGGGTCAGTGTTACAATGCAGTTTAAATCTAAGTCGCCTGAATGTGTCCAATGCCCAGCAAAATAATTCTCTTAATTAAACTTTTTTTTTTTAATTGTTCAATATTTAACTGTTTGAGACTGACTGAGATTGAAGAATGATGAATTGGATATGATAAATCTTTATTAATCCAGGGGAAATTGCAGTTATAAAATGTAATAAAACAAGGCCTAAATGATAAACAAGTAACAAAATGGATGCAATAAAATGAAATAATCCAAGTTCACAAAAATACTATATAAATACACAATATACACACATGTACATTATATTTTATATATATATATATAATGTGTATGTATATAATGTGTGTGTGTATGTATATAGTGTGTGTGTGTATATACAAACTTGAACAGTGAGTCAGGGAACACATTGCACTGTATGTAAGATTGTCCAGCAGCTGTGAGCTTAAACATGAATCCAGTGGTGATTCACTCCCCATCAGCAACAAGGAGGTTGGCAAAACCCCGTCCCTGCAGGGACTCATTAAAGAGCCTATTGACTACAGGTATAGACGACCTCCCATAATGCTCCTTAGAGCAGCGAACCTGTCTCAGTCTGTTATTCAGTGTGCTTTTTTGTTTTGTTAAGGAAACCGCGTGGGTGAGTCATTGTTCAATATGCTCTGTATTTTATTAAGTGTCCTTTGTTTGACCGTCTCTAGTGAGTCCAGTCTGATTCCTATGACCAAGCCTGCTTTCCTGAGCAGGTTATTAAGCCTGTTGGCATTTCTCACTTACAACCGCCTAAAAGATCACACCTCGTATGCTGTTGGCTAAACAGAACCACTATAAATTTGTCCCGCCTCCATGCTGTAGGATTGGCTCGCGCTTCAGACTTAGTGAAGAGCTAACCAATCATAGACAATACTGAGTTTTTGCAACCAATCAGAAGATAAATATAAACAGCCTAACCTTCTATTTAGCTTGCTAACCAACTGACAGAACAAAGAATACTTAAAAAAAGAGTTCGTATACGTGTATGAAACTGTACCCCAATGACTCTTCTTACAGTAGCGAGAGATTAAAAAGTCTATAAGTGGCTTATAAGCTCTAATATGGATGCTGAACATCTGTAATATAAAGCCTTTGGATGTGTAAGAAGCTTCCAGAAGCAGGATGGAGAACACTGTATCACGCCCTCGGTTGTAGTCATGTGGTTTTGCCAGCAGGGGGCGTGAGGACTTGCTGTATATTCAAGTCACCTGACGTCTGGGGTTCAGCTTGACCTACTTAACTGCTTTCACCAGAGATGACTCGGTCTCGCACACACACACGCACACACACACACACACAGCCTTACTTACTTAAGTAGACATTCACTTCCAAGCCACACTCACTTTTAACCTCTGGCCGTGTGTTCACACACATTATCAGCGAGTCCCCCAGCGCTGCGCTGGCCGCCGTCCATTAGGCCGCTCTCTATAGCGGGGCAGGACTACAGCTCGAGCTGGTGGGTCTTTGATCGAGTCAAGTGGCTGCAGCCAGCGTTTTTTTGGGCCCAGCTGTCAGAGCAGACTTTCTCTTCCCCCCCTTTATTTGCTCTGTGCAGTGTGTAAAGTGCCTCCTGGCAGCCATTCAGGTTCATAAACCAGGAATTAATACTCCGTCCAGTCTGTGCCATCTAAGGAGAAGAACAAATAATGTAAAATAACGCTCATAAATGCGCTACGCTCTTGAGGAAAGAACCGGCCTTTTAGATAACGCCGGATTGTTTTCCCATTTATTGCAGTTGTAAGCTCTGTGTGTGTGAGTTGGATTGACTGAATAAACACCTCGATCCTTGTGTAAACTCTACGGAGTGATGGCTACCAGAGCAAACACTCTGCACGCTTTCGCTCCTTTCTGATGAACACCAGGCATGGAAAATAGCTGTCTCTTGGATGGGCTCATAAATACTCAGAAGCGACCTTACCCGATGCCTGAGGATCCTTTTTCATATCCATGAAGAATTCTGTAATCATGTGACTGGCCCTTCGCCGCACCATCTCCCTCAGACACCGGCACGGGATCAGGCCGCAGTGCATTCGTGCTTGCTGTCCTACTCTGATCCTTAATCCAATTTCAAGGTTTTTTTTTTTTTATTCAACCACAAAACACCCACTCACTTTTCAGCGCTTTTTCCTGATTGGAGTGATGGTGGATTCGGGTCCGGTCCTGGGATTAGTGCCTGGATGTGAGGATAGTCCTGCATGAGAGCAGACATTCACATACGTGGAAGCAATTTATGTTTGCTAGTCAAATTAGTGGCTTGTTTTTGAGATGGTGGGAAGAAACCAAAGAACCTGGGGGGAAACCACACAAGCAGTACGTGCTCAGAAACTCTATACAGACTGTTACTCAAGGTCAGGATCGAACCTGAAAGCCTGGAGGTGTGAGATGGAAACTCTCCACCATACTGTTCAGTTATAAAAATAAATAAAAGAAAGTAACCACAAATAATACCATGGTGACATAGTGGGTAGCATTGTGGCCTCACACCTCCAGCATTGAGGTTTCGATTCCTGCCTCAGGTCTGTGTGCATGGAGTTTGCATGTTCTCCTCGTCCTCTGGGTTCTCCAGTTTCCTCCCACAATAGTCCAAAAACATGCATGCATTAGGCTAACTGGCATTCCATTCCAATGGCATGGTGTGTTAATGTGTGGGTTTGTGCGCTTGTGCCATGCAATGTATTGGCATCCCGGCCAGGGTGTATCCCAACTTATGCTTATGATCCAGGCCCCTCGTAACCCTGTATAGGATAAGCAGTATAGAAAATGAATGAATTCATGATTTATTTATTTTTTAATTGAGAGGATTGGGTAAGAGTGTGTAAAATGCGTAAAATCTGCTTCAGTTATTGGGATGAAAAACTAAATTTAAAAACATGACAGAACTTAAATTATAAAAATAAAATTAAAATAAAGTTGAAATAAAGCAAATTTTAAAAAGATATATAAACCAACTAACAAAGGCACATCTAAAAATATTTTTTACCGTTTGGAAATATGAGGTCATTTTGAAACACTAAAATCTGTACTACAACTTTCCAGTCTGTGTGTACAGTATATTTTTCCATCCTGATAGAACAACAGGCTGCTGTGGTTTCATTACACAATCTTGTGCTTTCCCTGATTTCATACACGACTTAACTGATAAGGTCTTTCACGACCTGAGTCAGGTGTACTAGAGCAGGGAGAGTGTTTACCTGCACCATGCACCATGCAGGGGTGTTTTCACGGCTAAAGCATGTGAAGTCTGGCCACAAGACGAATTTGCATGTTGTAAACAAACCATTGTTTACTTCGTTATAACTGAGGAGTTAATGAGGCTGCTGTGGTTTTTAACAACGTTATTATGATGTGTGACTTGTACATGAGAGAGATATACAGTATTAGTATATATGGAATAGACCTGTCATACTGTACCAATCTGAGGCTGTTTAATTTGTTTATCCTAATTTAACTCTAATCTGATGATCTGACGCAGGCAGTGGAATGAGAAGTCCGCCTCCAGCAGGACTCCAGCTCCATTTTATACATTTCCAGCACGCGTCTCTGATGCATATAACTACTATCAGTGCATCCTTTATTATTATTATTATTATTACTATTATAATTAATTTATTTTTATTTATTTATTTATTTACTTTATTCAATTACTTCCAACATCATCAAGGGCACTCTGACTGTGAAAGTCAATGATCTGGCGTTATCTTGAACGGAGTATATGAGATATGAGAAAGTGCAGAGGAGGGCAGGTTGTAACTCACTAGAAGTCATATAAGTTGTAACTTAACAGGAAAAGTGATGTAGACTATTCATTAAAATCTCTGGAGCGTCCAGGTGCAGCTGCTAAGCTCAGCAGGAGATGTATAGCACATGGCTGTGGAGTAGTGAAGCAGATCCAAAAAGTAGGAGGAACCCTTTCATAAGAAATGTTACCCTGGTATGCGGTATCATGGTACTTTTTTGCTGATATAGTACACTATGGTACATACTTTGGTACAACTGTACACATACAACAGTATGGTCTTATCGTACCCGGGTAACACATACCAGAATACTGTCAAAAATGTGCTATACATGTTTATGTACTAGGCAGCATGGTGAGGTAATGGTTAGCACCATGGCCTTGCACCTCCAGGGATAAGGGTTTGATTCCCGCCATGGGTCTGTGTGTGCGGACTTTGCATGTTTCCTTGTGTGTGCCCTGTGATTGATTGGCAGATGGTGATTGAGGGTGTACCCGCCTTGTGTCCATAGTCTCCTGGGATAGCCCCCCTGCATTCTGTACCATATTAGATATGGTAATACATACTACTGGAATGGTATAGTATGGACAGTACCTTATTATACACCTAAAGAACTTTGGTAGCCACTGTGGTACCCAATAAGTACCATGGTATTCACCAAAGTTTTGTGGTATACACCACAGTACCTACTCTGATACTCTATAAAGTCCTATGGTGCCTACCATGATACTGTCTGAAGTACCACAATTATACTATGGTATATTATTGTTTACCACAGTACACTTTTTTATGAAATTGGAGATTTTTAGGTAGGATTGGACCAGGTAGTGCTTAATGCAAACACAGTTTAAAGGAATACGTCTGTGGTTTTTAAAACATACAGTAATCTGTAGTGTGTTTAAATAAAGGACAATGATTTCAACACTTCAGTGTGTCAAGAATGTAATGCACGTGAAACATACTGCCCATAGACCTATAATGGAGGTCTAAGGGCAGTATAAACTTGGTAGTTTTTAGTGGATTACAGTCTACATGCAGTGAAGTATTAAAGTTCATTCTAATAATAAAAATACGAAACATGAGTGGCAGGTTCATTTTCTTTGCCCCTGGAGGTTCGTGTAATACCCTGTACTGTATATTAAACATGCTCTCCAGTTTCTACTACAATGCGAACTGTTATAATCGCTGCATTCTCCAAACTCGAACGACTGAAGAAATAATAAGCCCTTAAACTATCAGCATAAAACAGTTTTGTGTTAACAGCGAAAAATGTGGAAATTCTTGTCTGTAGTAATCACAGTGACAATACTGATATGCTACATTCAGATTAGACTCACAAACCACTTGAGTGTTCCTTTAAAACTGAGAAGCAGAAGGTAATAAAGGGAGACTGCATCATTTATAACAAGTTAAACCTGAGTGAGAATGGCAGGACAATCACCAGCATCTCAATTTACAACATTTCATGTCCGAAAAGCCGGAAATCTACAGAAAAGGTGATTTTATTATTAGGACTGTTTAATTTTAAACTGTGTTCTCTCAAAAAGTAAAAGAAAAACCAATTCTTTAGTTCATTCTTTCATCAACAAATTTTATACAGTGGTGTGAAAAACTATTTGCCCCCTTCCTGATTTCTTATTCTTTTGCATGTTTGTCACACTTAAATGTT